>RJWK010023681.1:0-28926 GCA_004363435.1 Platanista minor | reverse complement strand
TAAAGACCTAAATGTAAGGCCAGAAACTATCAAACTCTTAGAGGAAAACATAGGCAGAACACTCTATGACATAAATCGCAGCAAGATTCTTTTTGACCCACCTCCTAGAGAAATGGAAATAAAAACAAAAATAAACCAATGGGACCTAATGAAACTTCAAAGCTTTTGCACAGCAAAGGAAACCATAAACAAGACCAAAAGACAACCCTCAGAATGGGAGAAAATATTTGCAAATGAAGCAAGTGACAAAGGATTAATCTCCACAACTGCTTTTGAGCTGGTACCTTTTAGTCTCCTTTAGACCCAGCATCAGTCCATCTCTTTATTTTCAGTCTCTCCCCCTCCCCCCAGCTCTTTCCAGTGATTCATCAGCAAGCTCTTGTATTTCCTAGGTTAAAATTGTCAAGAGGGCAAAACAAGTCCCAATCTCCTGTTGCTCTGACTCCACATCCTCCCCTTGCTTCTGCCTACTCTCTCCTGTCTCTTGCCTTTCCTCATAAGGAGAGTCTGCTCTTAAGAGAAGCTAGTGCCTTGCTTTCCCACTTGTGTTGTATCTCCTACCATCAGGATGCCTCACACATGTCCTCTGAATATGCATTAGCAAAGTAAGTATCTGATTGATTATGTATACTAAAAACATCTTTGATGTTGAAATCTGAAATCTGCATCTGAATAATACAGGTAGGGGAGGAAAAGGAGAAGTAAGATTGGCATTCGTTGATAATTGATGAAGCTGGGTGATGAGTCCTCTAGCAAAACCCCGGATTACCAAATTATAATCTTTTTATCTCTCAATTTATTTGACTTCTTTGTGGCATCTAACCTTTGTTACTACATTCTTTGTGACCAACTCTTCTCCCTTGGCATCCATGGCTCTCTCCTGGGTCACCTTTTCTCTCTTCTCTGTCTTGATCTCCTTGTGGTTTATTTTCTAAAGCCCATTTCTTAAGTGCTTATCTTCCAAGGATTCTGCCTTAGACCACTTCCCTTTTTTCCGTGTCCGCATCACCTGAGTGAGTGATGTCTCTTTATTTCAACCACCATCTAAAATACTGTATTGACCACTTAATCTGTACGGCAGTATAGCTTGAGTCTCTGATCCCAAGTCCCATAGTTTCATGTGTGGTTGCCTCCAGCGACATTTCCAAAACTGAACTCATTTATTGCCGCTGCTACCCCCTCGCAAAGCCTGTTCCTGTTCTCTAATCCCACTCTAATCTAGCAGCTGGGAATGGCTTGCATTCTTCAAAGAGTCATCTTTTCTAGCACGCATCCCCCCATTAATCATGCCATCCTCAGTGCCCCATAGGAGAGCACCTCAGCCATCTGAAACATTATAGCTCCTTGTTGCTCTCATTCTATACACTGTTTTCCACTTCCCATACTGTCACCTCCCTAGCTGGTAGGAAAGGCATCAGATTCCTCTTTGTATTCCTGCCTCTCCTAGTACCATGCTTGGCACACTATCAGTAAATATTTCTAGGAATAACTAATAATGGGTTCTTGAAATTTTAATGCTAAAAGGGACCATCTAGTTCAGAGACTCTTAAAGAGCAGTGTAATGGTCAAGGTGCCTTAGAGCTCCACAGCCTGGATTTGAATCCTTACTCTGCCATTTACCAGCTTTATGTTACAAGGAAAATCATTAAGTTGTAGGAAAGTCACTTAATGCTCTTGTTTTTGAGCTGTAACAAAATGAATGTCCAAATTCTGAATGGACAGAGGAAAATTGTAGAATTATAATTTCTTAAAAAAATGTTTTCTTATATTTTTAGGATGTCAAGACCTGCATTTATATAGCAAAGTCTTTTTTTATCCCCCCTAGAAGTAAAACTGTTCTAAGTATATGTAATGGAAATAAGTATAATATCTAGTATACTGTATATATATTCTTAATAACATGCAAGAGTCCTACAACCTCCAAAGGCCCTGCTCCCCAGACAAGTTTGAGGATCATTTAATGGAAATGGAAATTGAGACTCAGGAAGTTTAAATGACTTTTCCAAGGCCACACAATTTAGTGGCAGAGCTGGAATTTGAATGTGGTTGCTGGAACTCCATTGTATACTCCTTACCACCATGACATTTAAACAAATAAAAAAATCACTTGGTCAGTCTATTAGATCTTGGAATATTTTTTCCTTGCAGTGGTATTATTTTGATAATAAAAGGATTGTACACAGAGATGCACATAAAAACTTGTGAAATTTGACTAACTGAAAGTCAGATATTAATGGCAAATAGGGAATATTCTGAGACTTGACAAAAAGAATAAAAAAATTATTTAAACATCAAAAATGCATGGTCACCTGCTTTGATTTGTCACTTAATTTAGTATTTTCTTTCCTTCTTTATATAACCATCTTTTCTACAAGATCTCAGAATTCATTGTCTTGCACTAAATTTTTTTTAAAACCACTTTTCATATCTGTAGTCCATAAATTCTGATTTGTATCTTGAATTTATACTTAATAATGTACACTTCTTGGTACAGACATCTCAAAACAGCACAAGAAATTCAATCATGTCTATGGATTTCATTACTACAAATCTCTGTGCAGCTTTCTTTGTTGTTGATACAATAGTTTAGCAAATCTTAGGTCTGACATTCTCAAGCTAATTGCATTTGACCAGCTCCTGAGCCTGAGTTCCTGCCTACTAGCATGACTGGTATAAATCACTGCTAACTAGAGAACCTTCATAATGCATTTTGCAGAATAGAGAAATGAGAATGAAGAAAGTCGAAAGGTTTTAAAAATAATCATCTTTTAAAATAATGATATTTCAACTGGGACATAGAGATATTTAAGTAAATGAACTGTAATTCAAGAGGAAGTCAATTGTTCATCCATTCATAGAAGTGGCTATATAGATGTTTATCCTATAGAGAAGGCAGCTGGAATGTCTGGACAGCTTCTTTGAGAACTAGGAAGTAGTTTATGTAGCTGTGTCTACCACTGTTTGGCCTATCAAATGGTGATTTGGTTTACCTTCATGCAGCTTTCCTACTTGACTCTGATAAAAGCCAGTCCAGTAGCTGACTTAGTACTTGATTATGTATCTTATTGGTAATGTGTTTGAGAAATATTTCTGATATTGATATTATGCCTGGGATTTGGTTTTAAACAATGAAGGAAGGAAAGAGATGTAAGACCGGCTATACATTGATAATTGTTGAAGCTGGACGACAAGTTATTGGGGATTCATTATCCCATGGTATAGTTTTGTATATGCTTGAAATTTTACATGATAAAAATAATCTCTGATGCATATGCTTTTAGATTTGTATGTGTCTAGAGGAGTGTGTGTGTGTGTGTGTGTGTGTGTGTGTGTGTGTGTGTGTCTAGCTTTAGCTCTTAACTAATCTTCTGAACCAGGGGGATGGTAAATTTTATTTTCAACTAAGTTAGCAGTTGCTGGGGGCACAGATTTTATACGTGCTCATTGCTAGAGGGAACACAAGAAGCATAAAACCCTGCCCCCAAATTCCTTTCAATCTAGCTGGGAAAATCACCATACACAAAAAACTCTTAAAAGTGAAATACTAATTCAAAATTTAAATAACATTTCAAGAGAAAAATAGGAGAGTTAAGACCCTGAAAAATTCTCAATAAATTATACAGCCTATAATTGCTCTATTTCAGCTGAGGGAAACATCACTATACTCTAGAGAAAGTTTTATTTAGGTAAATGGATTTAAGCTGATTCTTAAAAGATAGGCCTTAGCGAGGTAGAGAAGAAAGGGAAAATTTTGTTTTTTTTTTTTTTTTTTTTGCGGTACGCGGGCCTCTTACTGTTGTGGCCTCTCTCGTTGCGGAGCACAGGCTCCGGACGCGCAGGCTCAGCGGCCATGGCTCACGGGCCCAGCCGCTCTGCGGCATGTGGGATCTTCCTGGACCGGGGCACGAACCCGCGTCCCCTGCATCGGCAGGCGAACTCTCAACCACTGTGCCACCAGGGAGGCCCAAGGGAAAACTTTTTAAGTTAATGAAAAGAGAAAAAGAAAAAAGGCGGTCGGTGCATTTGTTCACCTGAAAGCCTATTTTTTAAAGTGAGTAAATAAGTTCTAGAAATAATGAAACTTTAGAGGTTTACTTTGGAGGACCGAAGGTTAAAGAATTTAAACTTTATTCTTGGGCAGCAGACAGCCGCTAAGTATTTTGCAAGAAAGTGATGTTACCAAATAAACATGTAGTAAAATGACTCCAGTGACAGTATTGATTGAGATAGAGATTGGTGGGAGAAAGAATGAAAAAAAAAAAAAAACAGGATTAGTGCAATATTCTGTAAACAAGTCAGTAAGGTTCTTCTTTAGAATGTCAGCAGAGCAAATGGAAACAAGGACCTAATGTGGAGGACACAGTTGTCAGGTCTTCGACATCAGGCAGATATGAGAGTTTAGGAAAATGGCTTTCTCTGCAGTCTCACCTATTTCTAGTGTATCTTACTTAATAAAATGGTTATATTTTCTAAAAGTTTCAATTGGCAAACGTTTCACAACTTCCAAAATAGGTGGAGGAGAGTAGGAATGACTATCTGGGATGCCAAGTGTCAAAACTAGTTAGTAGTTGTTGTTTTCATTCTTTTGTTAACTATAACGTTATTAATAACATTTGTCAATGTGGAGAAAAGTTTCGTGTTCTGTGTAGTACTGGCACCGCCACTTGTTTGAACCATTTAAATTCCATAGGGGTTATTTTATCTGGTTCTGTGGAGGCAGTGTATTTGGTATAAGAATAGGAATTTGAGCAACCACAAACCAAATTTATGTGCTTATTCTGAGATATTCATTCCAGGGAAAGGCCTGCTGGGCTAATATATACTTTTTAGATTTTTCCACAGATTTTAATGAGCCACCACCAATTCTGGCACTGAAATCGCCACAGTATACAAAATGCGTTATGGGAAACAATTTTTCTAGGACTAGTGGGCAAAACATACTACACATCTGTTGGGCGTACAGTTTTCCAAGTTTTGGCTGGGATGTCAGCTTGCAGTCTAGATGAATAGACTGCATGAATAGACACTGCATAAATATAGCCTGCAGTGGGGCAGGTGTCAGGGTGTGGATTTTTGACCTCTAGGCAGATGGATTCAAAGGTAAGTCATCCCGTTGTTCTCAATTCAAGGAGTCTGATAACTCAAACTTCATTTTCTTTAGAATCATTTTGGACTTTATCCAGTATTATATCAGTCATAAACTTGAAGAGAAGAAAAACTGTTTTTCCCACATTATTTTAAGGCTTTTCAAAGTGTTCAATAAAATAACGTGTTGGCCCATAAGGGTACAATTTTTCATAAATAAAGACTATCAGGTGTTTTTTTTTGCAAGAAAGAAAAAAATTCCCCATAATAAAATTTGTTTACCCATCCATGGGATTCTGGGAAAAGCTCGTGTAATTTTCAGATTAAATATATAATCTTACTCAGAATTTTGTGTATAATTTTATATATTCATTTGGTAGTTATATTTTATCCTAATTCTAGAACACGACCTGTGGATGCTGTCAAAATCACATAACCTACCTCGGTAGTTTATGTCTAATTAACTGTTTATTCTAATGTAGGAGATTATTTGGAAGTTTTTTCTTTCCATTGAGTTTCCACAAGGAGGGGCAGGCTTGGCAGACTGTGTAATATCATAGAAGTTTTTTTTTTTTGCTGTACGTGGGCCTCTCACTGTTGTGGCCTCTCCCGTTGCGGAACACAGGCTCCGGATGCGCAGGCTCAGCGGCCATGGCCCACGGGCCCAGCCGCTCCGCGGCATGTGGGATCTTCCCGGATCAGGGCGCAAACCCGTGTCCCCTGCATCGGCAGGTGGACTCTCAACCACTGCGCCACCAGGGAAGCCCCTATCATAGAAGTTTAAACATCAATGGATCAGCAGGGATTTGACTGGAAAAGTTCAAGGGGAAGGTAGTGAGTAAATGTAGAGTCCTTAGCAGCTACTAGTGTAGCTGTAGCAAGAGCCTTGAATACTTAATCGTTTTTCTAAGAATGTACTCCAATTAACTAAGAAAATTTTACTATTAGCTAAAACTGAAATTTTGGATCTAGGAGTCAAAATAGAAAAGGACTTGAAAAACGAAAGTAGAAAGAGAAGGAAGAATTGTATAAGAATAAGAGGAGGGCTTCCCTGGTGGCGCAGTGGTTGAGAGTCCGCCTGCCAATGCAGGGGACACGGGTTCGTGGCCCGGTCCGGGAAGATCCCTCGTGCCGCTGAGCGGCTGGGCCCGTGAGCCATGGCCGCTGAGCCTGCGCGTCCGGGGCCTGTGCTCCGCAACAGGAGAGGCCACAGCAGCGAGAGGCCCGCGTACCGCAAAAAAAAAAAAAAAAAAAAAGAATAAGAGGAATGGAGCAGACAGATGTATGGAAATTGCTTTGTCCTCAGGCCATTTTCTTCGTACTTTCCATAACTTATTTAATAATATAGCAACATAATATGGTAGTGTTTTTTGAAGTCAAAAGAATGACTCAGTCCATTAGGAAAAGAGGAATGAGTGAGAAGAGGACCAGTGACGGACACATTCATATGGATGACTGGAGAAGAGGAACTTGCAAAGAAGCATGAGAAAAGCATTCTGAGAGGTAGAAGGAGATTTAAGAAAGAGTGAGTCACTACAGGCAAAGGAGGGTGCTCAACAGCATTAATTTGGTGGATCAGTCAGTTACTGCAGAGTATGAGAAAAATTTACTTGTTTGTACAAGTAAGTCGATGGAGATGTTGAGGGAAGTGGGAGAAAGGTGCGACAGAATATAAGTTGCAGATGGTTACAGAATAAGTATATGGTAAGGGAGTGGAGTAGAAACCTAGTTCTGTGAAGAGAAGAATTATTGCTCATAGCTTGCTGCTGATGCAGAAGTAAAGGAATGAGTCAGTGCAGAGGACTCACTGATGATGTGGGAAATTGAAGTGGGAATAACGTGATGGGAAAAGTACTAATGGAATTAAAAGGCCAGATGGAGGGTTAGCATTGCAAAGATGCTGAATATTAAAAGAGAAAAGTTCATAGTTTTACACTGCATGAGCTTTGTCTTCTGAGTGAAGTAAGAGACAAGATCAACTGCTGAGAATGAGGGATACAGTACATTTGTATTTCTGAAATAAAATTGGCTATGTATTATATTATTTTATGAGAGACTGCTGGATTCAATTTGATGAACTGTTATTTAGAATTTAGCACTTGCATTCATTCAGTGAGACTGGATTGCTTCATTTTTTAAAAAATATCTTGCTAGTTTTTGGCATTATAATAATAACTATTTTTCAAACATTTTATGTATGAGACTTATCTGTTCCTTGAGAATTTGAGAACTCATTTGTAAAACTTTTGAGGTGGTTACATTTTATGAACAAAGTTCTTTGAAAAAACTTTAGCTTCTGTCCTGATTATAATTCTACTCAGGCTTTCTATTTCTTTGTGTTTTATATTATAAAATGATCATATATATATTTTTTTGCCATTTTCTCATTGATGCAAGAGTTATGTAGGAGTCTTTAAAAAATTTCCTAGTGGTTACTTATTTTAAAATTTAATTTCATATTAATTTAAAAATTTAATGCATTTGTCATCACAGATGGGACCCTTGTACAGTTTCCACGTTTAAGAATTATTGTTATTTTATGTGGCTTGATATAAAATAGGTACATAAATAAATATTACATAGTATAAATATAAATATAAGTAAATATAAATATATATATATGTAAATTAACTCAAAATGATCAAAGACCTAAACATGAGGTAAACTGTAAAACTCTTGGAAGAAAACATAGGGCAAAAGCTTCTTGGCACTGGGTTTAACAATCATTTCTTAGATGTAACACCAGAAACACAGGCAACAAAAGAAAAAAATAGGTAAGTTGGACTTCATCGAAACAAAAAACTTCTGTGCATCAAAGGGCACAGTCAACATAGTGAAAAGGCGACCCACAGAATGGGAGAAAATATTTGCTAGTCATATATCTGATATGGGATTAATATCCAGAATATATAAAGAACTATAAATTAACAGCAATAGAAACAAACAACTGGATTAAAAAATGAGTAAAGAATTTGGATAGACAATTTACAATGAAGATATGCAGATGGCCAATATGAACATGAATAGGTGCTGAACATCACCAATTCATTGGGGATGTGCAAGTCAAAATCACGATGAGATACTACTTCATACCTATTAGAATGAATGTTATCAAAAAACCAGGAAATAAGTTTTGGTGAGAATTTGGAGAAATTGGAACACTTGTGTATTACTGGTGGGAGTGTAAAATGGTATAGCAGCTGTGGAAAACAGTATGATGGTTCCTCAAAAACTTAAACATAGAAGTGCCATATCCTGAAATTCTGCTTCTGGGTACATACCCTAAAGAAGTGAAAGCAGGGACTCAAAAACAGATATTTGTACACCCGTCTTCATAGCAGCATTATTCACAGTACGCAGTAGGGGGAAGCAGCCCAAGTGCCGTCAATAGATGAATGGATAAACATAGTGTGGTATATACATACAATGAAATAATAATCATCCTTAAAAAAGAAAGGAAGTTTTCGGGGCTTCCCTGGTGGCGCAGTGGTTGAGAGTCTGCCTGCCGATGCAGGGGACACGGGTTCGTGCCCCGGTCCGGGAAGATCCCACATGCCGCGGAGCAGCTGGGCCCGTGAGCCATGGCTGTTGAGCGTGCGCGTTCAGAGCCTGTGCTCCGCAACGGGAGAGGTCACAACAGTGAGAAGCCCACATACAGCAAAAAAAAAAAAAAAAAAGGAAGTTTTCACACACGTTGCAGCACGTATGAACCTTGAGGACATTATGCTAAGTAAAATAAACCAGCCACAAAAAGACAAATACTATATGATTCCATTTATATGGAGTTCCTAGAGTGGTCAAATTCATAGAGATAAAAAGTAAAATGATGGTTTACAGAGGCTGGAGGGAAGGGAAAAGTGGTAGTTAGTGTTTACTGGGTACAAAATTTCAATTGGGGTTGATGAAAAGCTCTAGAGACAAACGGTGGTGATGGTTGCACAGAATGCGAATGTACTTAATGCCGCAGAATAGTGCACATAAAAATGGTTAAAATGATGAACTTTATGTTATATATTTTACCACAATAAAAAATGGTTACAAAAGTTAGAGGAAAAACAATAATACGTTTCTTCAAAAATGCTGCTTATGCTAAAAGCAAAAAAATAAAAGTAATAGTTTTCATATTATATAAAAGGGAAAACAAAACAGCAAAGAGGATTTCAAGGCAAAGTAGAACAAACTAGCAGAGTGTGATGGAGAAAGGGTATGGTATGTCTGGATAATATGATTAATAGGAAATTAAAAAATTCTATTTTACTGTGTACCCTATAGTGTATACACACAAGAGATGTATATTCTTTTTCAAATGAAGAAAATTTTTTGCATAGTTCAGGGCATTTTCTAAAATACTCTTGAATTTCTTATAGGGAAACATTCTCACAGAAATGTTTGTTTTCCCTTTGAATTTCAGCATGATTCTTGGTAGTTTCATATTTTTTCCCCGTGAATGGAGTGGTATGCACAAATCTTGGTATTCTGGCCAACCCATACTCTCAGATCTGGACAAGAAGGATGGATTGATGTGCATATCCCATGGTTATTATTTTAGTGGGCTTTTATGTAATGCTGTCTACAGAACTGATTCTGTATCTTCCTCTACTCTGAGAAATCTAAAATCAAAAGGAGATCAAAGCTGGTCTCTAAAAGGGGTAATACAGAAAGTAGTACCTATTACCAACAGGCACTGGCCCTAGAATCTTTCTCCCTCCACCCTTGAATCAAGTATCAAGATGATACCAGGTGATCAGGTATCCCAGAATGGACCACACCCCTACTAGGTACTTACATGTTTCTTTTTGCATATTGTCTTTTTTTTTTTTTCTTTTAATGTGGAGATGTTTATTAAAAGACATTAGAGACAGTGCCACAGACAAATTTGAGTCAATTACATTAGGTCTGCCAGGTAGATTTCTCCAGGTGTTCAATTTTCAGAAATTCGGGTGCTCCTTTTGAACAACAGGATAGCTCACCCATTCACAGAATGTTAGACGAAGGGACCCTTGAGATCCCCGACACTGACAAAGGTGTAATGTTTATCTTGTTCACCACTTGGTGCCCACAACCCAGCTCAGTAATTTTTTTTTTTTTTTGATGACCTAGTGGGTCAATTTTATTTTCCAGATTTTCTTCTGTAAACATATATCACTTTTATAATCAGAAAAAGCTATTACAGTGGTTTTTAGGTATGCCCTCTTAGTTTTTCATTTCTCTTATTTCTTTTTTGTTTATTAATTTTTATTAGAGTATAGTTGCTTTACAATGTTGTGTTAGTTTCTGCTGTACAGCAGAGTGAATCAGCTATACATATACATATATATCCCCTCTTTTTTAGATTTCCTTCCCATTTAGGTCACCACAGAGCATTGAGTAGAGTTCCCTGTGGTATACAGTAGGTTCTCATTAGTTATCTATTTTATACATAGTAGTGTATATATGTCAATCCCAATCTCCCAGTTCATCCCCCCACCATTACCACCTTGGTATCCATATGTTTGTTCTCTACATCTGTGTCTCTATTTCTGCTTTACAAATAAGTTCATCTGTATCATATACAATTAGAAATGAAAAAGCAGAAGTTACAGCTAACACTGCAGAAATACAAAGGATCATAAGAGACTACAACTGTAGTTGTAGCAACTGTATGCCAATAAAATGGACAACCTGGAAGAAATGGACAAATTCTTAGAAAGGTACAAACTTCCAAGACTGAATCAGGAAGAAATAGTAAACATGAACAGACCAATTACAAGTAATGAAATTGAAACTGTGATTAAAAATCTTCCAACAAACAAAAGTCCAGGACCAGATGGCTTCACAGGCGAATTCTGTCAAACATTAGGAAAGAGCTAACACCTATCCTTCTCAAACTCTTCCAAAAAATTGCAGAGGGAGGAACACTCCCAATCTCATTCTACAAGGCCACCATCACCCTGATACCAAAACCAGACAGAGATATCACAGAAAAAAAAAAAAAAAAAAAAAAAAAAAAAAAAAAAAAAAAAAAAAAAAAAAAAAAAAAAAAAAAAAAAAGAAAGAAAGAAAATTACAGGCCAATATTGTCTTTAATAGCTTTAAAGAGTTGTTTGAAGACATGTAGGTAATGTGACTAATCTCACCTCTGCTTGGCTCAAAGCATAGTAAAATGTATTATATGATAGCAGTTATTTTTTCAGCTAATGTCTGTACCTTCTTTAGGAGCCACACAAGTTGCTTTTGTTCAGAGGATGGTGTACGTGGTATGTGGCAGAAAGATGTATTGCTTAGCCCAACCCTATAGGGAGGGATAGCACGTCAGGAGGAATGTGCCCTGGGTGGAAGGAATGAGCAGGATTAAATGAGATGAGTCAGTGTGAATTTCTGCATGATTTTCTTAGGGCATTATTTCTTTAGAGTAAGCCTTTCTTTCCTGACAAAATCAGGGGTACCTCTGCAATTTAGTAGCACTTTGTTGAATACAGGACTTCTATGGCAATTTATTTGCTTGCTTGTCTTTTCAATTGATAAGTCTTATTTTTCTTTGTTTCTCTGAGGGCGGTACCTAACATTGAATAGGCACTCAATAAATAAATGTTATCTGTCTGAATTAATGATTTTTTTAAAGAGAGGAAGTCAAAGAGGAATAAGAATAGTTGTAGAAGAATTTTGCTTTCTTAAATGACTCAACTTACCTATAACAAACTTAGTTTGATGAAGTTACACCCTGCTTTATTAATACTGCCAATTTGAAGGAAATGAATTAGACTTACGACTTTCCAACTTTTTTCATGTTAGAATCATCTAAGGGGCTTTTAAAAATCCAGTGTCCATGTTGCTACTCAGAGTGTGGCCTGTAGACTAGTAGCATCAGAATTACCCAAGAACTTGTTAAAAAATGTCTTCAGGCCCCTACTAAGATGTACTGAATGAGAATTGGCATTTTAAAAAGATCCTCATGTGATTCATATGCACATTAAGTTTTGGGAAGGACTGATCTACAGCATTTTCTAATAATCATCTACCATATTATTTGAATAGTTAAGTAATTTTTTTTGCCATTCTTCTAATTTTTCATAATGAATCTAATTGGTCAGTTTTATAAACATGGCCCCTAAGAATAGGCAGTTTATAGAATTCTTAGCTTTTCTGTCTCTGGTAATAGGATTTCTATATGGAGTTAGGCATCAATTTAACAATAATATAATCCTTTCATTGTTACATAATGAAGGAAAGCTTTCTATATTCCTGACTTGTCCTTTGCCCTTTGCGGCTGGACAGTTGATTCATTTTGCTCTGAACCACGTGACTAATCATATAGTACTAAATTCAGTCTTTCAAGTGTTCACCATTAGGTCTGCCTTGTTTAAGATGGTATGTTGAACCACTCATTAACTTTTCATTTGGTTCTACTTCTCTTTGAGACCCTAAAATATTAAGCGATGAAAAATTGCAAAAATTAAAATAATTAGGAAAAAATATTTTGGAAGTTAAAAGGCAGATGCCTGAGTGGTAACTGATTTAGACTTGAGAAAGTTAAATCTTAAGATTGCTATGGAGAAAGCCCAAAGCATCCCAGCTTACACTACAGAATCCCAAAGACTCAGAGAGTGGCAGTACCAGTTACTTTTGGCGTGGAGGTAAATACGGTGAATTATTTGAAAGTCAGATTAAGAATGAGTTAGACCTTCTGATTTCCTCCTCTACTTTGTGCAACAGAGAGACTGCTTCTCCCCAGAGAAAACCAGAGGTTTATTCTTTTTGTTGGGGAACCTAGTCCCAGCTGGGAGTGGGCAGTAGTGAAAAGAGGGTTTAAGTGAAAGTTTGTTATAAATATTGAGATTCCCCAGTCTTCTTCCTGTATCTTTTTCACAGAATGCTAGGTAGCAGGCTTATTCATTCTAGGAAGCAGATTTATGGTGTGTCCTCTGGGATTCTGAACAGCACAATAGAAATGATCTGAGATATAAAGATGTCAGTGTTTTCCTATTGAAATGACCCAGCAGGTTATTTTACAGCCAACAGGTGATGAGTCACTTTCATGCATATAGCTTTTTCAGGTCCCATATATAAATATGAATAAATAACAAAGGAATATCAAATATTTAAGGAAATAGAGGCTAAAGCAAAAGTAACTTGGAGGAAACACAATGAAGGTAGAAAGTGAGTATATTGCATATGTTAAATAATAATAAGATGCTGAAAAACAACAAACAATAGTTAAAAAACAAAGATATTTTCAAGGAAATTATAAATATAATGGCAAATTTGTAAAATTCATGAGAAGAGATGGAAGACAAAATTGAGGTACTTCCCAGGAAAGTAGAGGAAAAAGGTAACTGGATAGAATATAAGAAAGTAAAGAAGATTTGAGGGCTAATACAGAGAATCCAACATTAAAATCATAGGAATTCGAAAAGGAAGGACAGAAAAAATGGAAGAGAAGAACATAATTCAAGACATAATTCAAGAAAAATTTCCACAACTGAAGGACATGATTTCCTTTAGTGTTAAGAAATGCCAGATATCCTTACCAAGTACTCTGTGCAGTGCAAGAAAATAGTCACAAATATACATCACCAGAACTGGTGGCAAAAAGCACAACCTTACTTTGTTTTCCTTTCTTTTTTTTAAGAAGGTTTCTATGCAGTCAAATTTATCAGTCTTTTTTTTTTTTTTTTTTTTTTTTTTGCGGTACACAGGCCTCTCACTGTTGTGGCCTCTCCCGTTGTGGAGCACAGGCTCCAGACGCGCAGGCTGAGCGGCCATGGCTCGCGTGCCCAGCTGCTCTGCGGCATGTGGGATCTTCCCGGACTGGGGCACGAACCCGTGTCCCCTGCACTGGCAGGCGGACTCTCAACCACTGCACCACCAGGGAAGCCCTATCAATCTTTTTTTTATGCTTTCTGTCTTTGGTGCCATTCTTAGAAGTACCTATCCCACCCAAATATAAAAAGAAACGCATGTATGCTTTCTTCCTTCTGGAATTACTTTTATTTAAGATGTGAGGTAGAATATAACTTTATTTTAGTTTAATTTAATTTTGCAAACTACATAGAAGTATCTACATTATATACTAAATATTTCCTACTGATTTGAGTCCAAATTTCCTATAAACAGAAATTATATATAAGTAATGTAGAAATACAATATATTTGGTTTCTTGAATATTTATGCTATTGCTCTGTCTTTAAAGTAGTTTTCATAGCTGGCTGGGCAAATATTTCTTCTTAACTTTTTCAGAAATTCCCTGGCTATTCTTATCCAAAGTTATTTCTTCACAAGCATTCTAGAAACATTTTTCCAGCATTAAATCAAATATACAAAATGCTTATTGGATTTTGATTATTATACATCAAATTTAAAGTTGAATGTAGACAGAGTTGTCGTGTTCATAACACTGAGGTTCCCCTTTCATGAGCATAGAATCTCATTCAGTCTTTTAAGGTGTCTTAAATATCCTCAGGTAGATAAGAATTCATTATTACAAATCCATTTTTTTTGTATAGTCATTGGATTTCTTTAGTAATTCTACATTTTTTCCTTATTATAAATGGGATATTTTACTTTTATATTATCTAATTGTTTGAAGAATACAGGGAAGCCATTTGTGTATGTGTATGGGTTATGGGTGTGTGTGTACACATGTGTATGCCTATATTTTTCTTTTTTTTTTTTTTTTGCGGTACGCAGGCCTCTCACTGTTGTGGCCTCTCCTGTTGCGGAGCACAGGCTCCGGACATGCAGGCTTAGTGGCCGTGGCTCACAGGCCCAGCCGCTCCACGGCATGTGGGATCTTCCCGGACCGGGGCATGAGCCTGTGTCCCCTGCATCGGCAGGCGGACTCTCAACCACTGCACCACCAGGGAAGCCCCCTATGCATGTATTTTTAAAAGTATTTATCTTATTTTATACTTGTATTGTCTAAACGTCTTCCTTTATTCTTCTGGGTTTTCCAGGTACATAGTCATATCAACAATAATAGTTTTGCCACTCCTTCTTATGACCCCTGGACTTCAACTCTTCTAAATTTGAAGATGCACAAATAAATTTCTCATTCACTGGTTGCCACATGCCATTTCTATCTCCTGAAAGTTCTTACCTCTCTTTTAATTCCTACTAATTCCTCAGTTTATATCTTAACCATCAACCTTCAAGATTTTTGAAGACCTGGTCAGATGTCCTGCCTATATATTTCTATGTGCCCATGCCTATTGACGCACTTGCAAAACTATATTGAAATTATCTAATTTCTTGCCTGTCTCCTCTGTACTGCAAGCTATAGGGACTATGTCCTGTTCAGTGCTTTACTAGATGCTTGACTCTTATTAAAAATTAATTAATTTTTTAAACTTATTTTATTGAATGAAAGATTTTTAAAATCTATATTGCTTTACAATTTTCAGAAGTTTCACACACATGATTTCATATAATCCCATAATAACTCTTTTTTTAATCTTCTACTCCTATATTGCCCCTCCCCCTTCCTTCTCCCCATGGGTGACCACTAGTTCTCTGTATCTGTGAGTCTGCTTCTTTTTTGTTTTATGCACTAGATTATTATATATATATATGTATATATATATATATATATATATATTTTTTTTTTTTAGATTCCACATACAAGTTATATCATATAGTATTTGTCTTTCTCTTCTGTCTGACTTATTTCACTTAGCATAATGCCCTTCAAGTCCATCCATGTTGCTGCAAATTTCATTATTTTTTATGGCTGAGTAGTAGTCCAATGTGTATATGCATATATATATATGCATACACATATGAGATATATATATTTGTATATATATATCCATTCATCTTCTTTATCCATTCATCTATAGATGAACACTTAGGTTGCTTCCATACCTTGTGACTGTAAATAATGCTGCTATAACAAATTAGCGTTCCTGCTTTTCTCAGAAATATACCCGAGGAGTGGAATTGCTGGGTTATATGGTAGCACTATTTTGGGGTTTTGAGAAATCTCCATATTGTTCTCAAAAGTGGCTCCACCAATTTGAATTCCCAGCAACAGTTTGGGAGATTTCCCTTTTCTCCACATCCTCACCAACATTTGTTATTTGTGTTCTTTTTGATGATAAGCATTCTGATAGCTGTGAGGTGATATCTCATTGTGGTTTTGATTTGCATTTCCCTGATGGTTAGTGATGTGAGCATCTTTGCATGTGCCTGTTGGCCATCTGCATTTCCTCTTTGGAAAAATGTCTACTCAGTTCTTCTTTTTTAATTGGATTTTTTTTTTTTGATGCTGAGTTGTATAAGCTGTTTATATATGTTGGATATTAATCACTTATTAGTCATATCATTTGCAAATATCTTCTTCCATTCAGTAGGTTGGCTTTTAATTAGTTTAATTGGGTTCCATTTGTTTATTTTTGCTTTTGTTTCCTTTGCTTTAGGAGATAAATCCAAAAACATATTGCTGCAGTTTATGTCAAAGAGTGTTCCACCTATGTTTTCCTCTAAGAGTTTTATAGTATCCAGTCTTGCATTTACATCTTTAATCCTTTTTGAGTTTATTTTTGTATATGGTGTTAGAGAATGTTCTAATTTCATTCTTTTACATGTAGCTGTCCAGTTTCACAGCACCACATATTGAAGAAACTGTTTTTTCTCCACTGTATATTCTTCCCTCCTTTTTCACAGATTAATATAGACCATAAGTGCGTGGGTTTCATTCTGGGCTCTCTATTCTGTTGCACTGATCGATGTGTATGTTTTTGTGCCAGTACCATACAGTTTTTTGGGTTTTTTTAATATTTATTTTATTTCATTTCATTTCATTTCACCAGGTCTCAGTTGTGGCTGGCAGGCTTCTCAGTTGTGGCTCACAGGCTCCTTAGTTGCAGCTCGCCAGCTCCTTTGTTGTGGCATGTGGGTTCCTTAATTGTGGCATCGAACTCTTAGTTGTGGCATGCATGTGGGATCTAGTTCCCTGGCCAGGGATCGAACCCGGCCCCCCCCCGCGTTGGGAGCACGAGTCTTAACTACTGTGCCACCAGGGAAGTCCCATCATACTGTTTTGATTACTGTAGCTTTGTAATATAGTCTCAAGTCAGGGAGTATGATTCCTCCAGCTCTGTTCTTCTTTCTCAAGGTTGTTTTGGCTTTTGGGGTCTGTTATGTTTCCATATATATTTTAAAATTATTTATTCTAGTTCTGTGAAAAAATGCCATTGATAATTTGATAGGGATTGCATTGAATCTGTAGATTGCCTTGGGTGGTATGGTCATTTTAACAATATTAATTCTTCCAATCCAAGAACATGTTATATCTTTCCATTTGTTGGTGTCATCTTTGATTTTTATCATCAGTGTATTATGGTTTTCAGAGTACAGGTCTTTTACCTCCTTAGGTAGGTTTATTCTTAGGTATTTTTTTTCTTTTTGATGCTGTAGTAAATGGGATTGTTTCCTTAATTTCTCTTTCTGATAGTTCATTGTCAGTGTATAGAAATGCAACAGATTTCTGTATATTGATTTTGTATCCTGCGGCTTTACTGAATATATTGATGAGCTCTAGTAGTTTTCTGGTAGTGTCTTCAGGGTTTTCTATGTACAGTGTCATGTTGTCTGCAAACAGTGACAGTGTTACTTCTTCCTTTCCAGTTTGGATTCTTTTTATTTCTTCCCTGATTGCTGTGGCAAGGACTTCCAAAACTATGTTGACTAAAAGTGGTGAGAGTGTACATCCTTGTCTTGTTCCTGATTTTAGAGAAAATGCTTTCAGCTTTTCACCATTGAGAATGGTATTACCTGTGGGTTTGTCATGTATGGCCTTTATTATGTTGAGGTCGGTTCTGTCTGTGCCCACTTTCTGGTGAGTTTTTAATCATAAATGGATACTGAATTCTGTCAAAAGCTTTTTCTGCAACTATTGAGGTGATCATATGGTTTCTATTCTTCAATTTGTTAATGTGGTGTATCACATTGATTGATTTGCAGATATTGAACCATTCTTGCATCCCTGGGATAAATTCCACTTGATCATGATGTATGATCCTTTTAATGTATTGTTAGATTCAGTTTGCTAATATTTTGTTTTGGATTTTTGCAACTCTGTTCATCAATGGTATATTGGCCTGTAATTTTCATTTTTTTGTGATATATTTGTCTGGTTTTGGTATCAGGGTGATGCTGGCCTCATAAAATGAGTTTGGAGGTATTCCTTCCTCTGCAATTTTTTGGAACAGTTTGAGAAAGATAGATGTTAACTCTTTTCTAAATGTTTGGTAGAATTCACCTGTGAAGTAATCTGGTCTGGACTTCTGTTTGTTGGGAGTTTTTAAATTACCGATTCAATTTTATTACTGGTAATTGTTCTGTTCATATTTTCTGTTTTTTCCTGGTTCAGTCTTAGGAGATGGTACCTTTCTAAGAATTTGTTCATTTGTTTTAGGTTGTCCATTTTATTGACAAATAGTTGTTCATAGTAATCTCCTAAGATCCTTTGTACTTCTGTGGTGTCGATTGTAACTTCTTTTTTGTTTCTGATTTTATTGATTTGGGCTGTCTCCCTTTTTTTCTTGATGAGTCTGGCTAAATGTTTATCAATTTTGTTTATCTTTTCAAAGAACCAGCTTTTAGATTCATTCATCTTTGCTTTTGTTTTTTTCAGTCTCTGTTTCATTTATTTCTGCTCTGATCTTGATGATTTTTTTCCTTCTGCTAACTTTGGGTTCTGTTTGTTCTTCTTTCTCTAGTTCCTTTACGTGTAAGTTTAGGTTGTTAGAAATTTTTCTTATGTCCTCAGGTAAGCTTGTGTCGTTTTAAACTTGCCTCTTAAAACTGCCTTTGCTGTATCCCAAAGGTTTTGGATTCTTGTGTTTTCATTTTTATTTGTCTCTAGGAATTTTTTGATTTCCTCTTTGATTTTTTTCAGTGATCCATTGGTTGTTTAGTAGCATATTGTTTAGCCTCCATGTGTTTGTGGTTTTTTTGTTTTTTTTTTTTGTGGCATGTGGGCCTCTCACTGTTGTGGCCTCTCCTGTTGCAGAGCACAGGCTCTGGACGCACAGGCTCAGTGGCCATGGCTCACAGGACCAACCACTCCACGGCATGTGGGATCTTCCCGGACTGGGGCACGAACCCATGTCCCCTGCATTGACAGGCGGTCTCTGAACCACTGTGCCACCAGGGAAACCCATGTTTGTGTTTTTTACAGTTTATTTCTTGTAGATGATTTCTATTCTCATAGCATTGTTGTTGGAAAAGATGCTTGTTATGATTTCAGTTTTCTTAAATTTACCAAGGCTTGTTTTGGGGCCTAGCATGTGATTTATTCTGGAGAATGTTCCACATGCACTTGAGAAGAATGTATATTCTGCTGCTTTCAGATGGAATGCTCTATATATATCAATTAGTCCACTTGCTCTGATGTGTCATTTATGGCCAGTGTTTCCTTATTGATTTTCTGTCTGGATGATCTGTCCATTGATGCTAAGTGGGGTGTTAAAGTCCCCTACTGTTATTGCATTCTTGTCAATTTTTTCTTTTATGTCCATAAATATTTGCCTTCTATGTTGAGGTGCTCCTATGTTGGGTTCATATATGTTTACAATTGTTATATATCTTCTTATTGGGTCAATCCCTTGATCATTATGTAGTGTCCTATTTTGTCTCTTGTATAAGTCTTTATTTTAAAGTCTCTTTTGTCTGATATAAGTATTGCTACTCTGGCTTTCTTTTGATTTCTGTTTGCATGGAATACCTTTTCCATCCCCTCACTTTTATTCTGTATGTCTCTACATCTGAGGTGAGTCTCTTGTAGGCAGCATATATGCAGGTCTTGTTTCTGTGTCCATTCAGCCACTCTCTCTGTCTTTTGAGTAGAGCATTTAGTCCATTTATATTTAAGGTAATTATCAATATATATGTTCTTGTTGCCATTTTGTTGTTTGGGATTTGGTTTTATAGGCCTTTTTTTCTCTTCTTTTTTCTTCTCTTCTCTTGTGATTTGATGACTATCTTTAGTGTTATTTTCTTTTTTATGTGTATATCTCTTATAGATTTTTAGTTTGTGGTTACCGTGAGGTTTTTGTATAGTTTGTGTGTGTGTGTGTGTGTCTGTGTGTGATTGTTTTAAGTTGCTCGTCTCCTAGTTTCAAATGCATTTTAAAAACCCTGCATTTGTACTCTCCCCCCTCACAATTACTGTTTTTGATATATTTTACATCTCACTGTTTTGTGTATCCCTTAACTGCTTATTGTAGTGATAAATGATTTAACTACTTTTGTCTTTTAACTTCCCTACCAGCTTTGTGTGTGGATGATTTCCTACCTTTACTGTATATTTTACTTTAACGGTGTGCTTTTTTCATTTTCCTGGTTATGACCTTATATTTTTTCTTCTAGAGAAGTTTCTTTAACATTTGTTGTACAGCTCGTTTGGTGGTGCTGAAGTCTTTTAGATTTTGCTTGTCTATAAAGCTTTTGATCGCTCCATTAAATCTGAAGGAGAGCCTTGCTCTGTAGAGTATTCTTGATGATAGGTTTTCCCTTTTATCACTTTGACTATATCGTGCCACTCCCTTCTAGCCTGCTGAGTTTTTGCTGAAAAAAGCTGATAGTCTTATGGGAATTCCTTTATATGTTATTTGTTGCTTTTCCCTTGTTGATTTTAATATTCTCTCTTTACCTTTAATTTTTGTTGTTGGAATTACAGTGTGTCTTGGTGTGTTCCTCTTTGGGTTCATCATGTATGGAATTTTCTGTGCTTCCTGGACTTAGGTGACTCTGTCCATTCACAGGTTAGGACAGTTTTCAGCTGTTACATTTTCAAATATGTTCTCAGGCCCTTTTGCTCTCTCTTCTCTTTCTGGGACCACTATAATGTGAATATTAGTATACTTGATGTTGTCTCAGAAGTCTCTTAAACTGTCCTCATTTCTTTTCATTCTTTTTTATTTTTTTCTTTTCAGTGGCAGTGATTTCCACTACTCTGTCTTCCAGCTCACTGATCCATTCTTTTTTATCATTTAGTCTACTATTGATTTCTTCTAGTGTATTTTTCATTTCATTTATTGTATTCCTCATCTCTACTTGGTTGTTCTTTTTATTTTCTAACTCTTTGCTGAAAAATTCTGATTTCTGTTCTGTGCATCCATTCTTTTCCTGAGTTCGTTGATCATCTTTACAATCATTACTCTGAACTCTTTCTTGGGTAGATTCCCTATCTCCACTTCACTTAGTTCTTCTGGGGTTTTATATTGTTCCTTCATCTGGAACATGTTCCTCTGCTGCTTCATTTTGTCTAAGTTGCCATTGGTAATTTTGTGTATGTGTTAGGTTAGTTATGTTTATCAACCTTGGAGAAGTTGCCCTCTGTAGAAGAAGTCCTATGGATCCCTGCAGCACACTCCTCTTTCCTCACCCAAGCTATATGCTGTAGAGATTCCCCTAAGAGGGCTGTGGGGGTCCTTCTGTTGTAGCAGGCTGACCATGTGGGTGGTCTGGTAAGCTTGGTTGGCCCTTAGCCTGGTTGGTTGCTAGGCTCTGCCTTTTGCTGGCTGGCTGGCTGTTGGTTAGTGGGATCTGTTCAGGAGGCTGCTGACTGCAGAACACTAGGGAGCTTTGATGCTAGTGCTTGCTCACTGGTTGGCGTAGTCAGAGTTCAGAAAATTCTGGGGCTGTTGTTCCCCTACTGGCGGGTGAAGCCAGGTCCTGGGCTTAGTGCTGGACTACTTGCAGGCAGAGCCAGGTTCTGGAGTCTAGTTACAGGGCCCGGGGATCCCAGAACTCAGGAACTGTGTTCCTGACACAGTTGGGTATGGTGTCCGTGTTTTCCCAAAGCTTGTATTGGCCTGCTAGTGGGCAGGGCTGGGGCCCAGCTCATCCCAGGTGAGAGTCTGTCCTGCTGTTGGTGGGCTGGATTGCAGACTGAGAGATTGTGGTTTTCTTGCATCTGGTGTCCGCCCCCTGGTGGGGGAGGCTGTTCTAGAGGCTAATGCAGGCTTCCTGGAGAGCAGGGCTAGTGCCTGCTCACTGGTGGGTAGAGCTAGGTCTTGGCCTTCTAGTGGGTAGGGCTGTATGTAGAGGCATGTCTAGAGGTGGCTGTGGGCTCAGGATGTCTTTAGGCAGCCTGTCTTCTGATGGGTGGGGCTATGTCCCCACCCAGTTAGTTGTTTGGCTTGAGGTGTCCCAGCACTGGAGCCTACAGGCTGTTGGGTGGGGCCAGGTCTTGGCATTAATGAGCCAAGATGGCAGCCTCCAGCACCAGTGTTCATGCAGTAGAATGAGCTCCCAAATATGGCTGCTGCCAGTGTCTGTGTCCCCAGGATGAGCCACAGCTGACCCCTACCTCTCTGGGAGACTCTCCAAGACCAGCAGGTTAGTCTGGCCCAGACTGCTGTCAAATTACTGCTTTTGTCCCGGTGCACATGAGATTTTGTGTGCGCACTTTAAGAGTGAAATCTATATTTCCCGCAGTCTGTTGGGACTCCCAAAAGTAAGCCCCACTGGCCTTCAAAGCCAAGTGTCTGGGGGCTCGTCTTCCTGGTGCAGGAACCCTGGGCTGGTGAGCCTGACGTGGGGCTCAGAACTCTCACTCCTGTGGGAGGACTTCTGCAATATAATTCTCCATTTTGTGGGTTGCCCACCTGAGCCTGTGGGACTTGATTATATTGTGAATCCATGCCTTTCTACCTGTCTCAGTGTAGTTCCTTCTTTATGACTTTAGTTGTAGAAGATCATTTCTGGTAGCTTTCAGTGTTTTTCATAGATGACTGTTCTGAAGATAGTTATGGTTTTGGTTTGCTCTTGAGAGGAGGTGAGCTCAATGTCTTTCTGCTCTGTCATATTGGCTGATCCTCCAAACATAGACTCTTAAGTACTGTTTTGTGTTTTTTTTCTTAGTAAATCAATAAAATCTATTGCAAATATGGCTTTTATGCCCACTTTTCTGGTTTCTTTTATTTTTGTTTTTTTTTAATTTTTAAAATTTAAGTATAGTTGACACAATTTTTTATTAGTTTCAGGTGTACAACATAGTGATTCAACATTTATATACATTATGAATTGATCACCATGATTAGTAACCACCTGTCACCATAAAAAGCTATTGCAGTATTATTGACTGGATTCCGTACGCTGTACATTACATCCATGTGACTTATTTATTTTATAACTGTAAATGCAGCTTTAATGAGTACTTAGACACTGTCCACGTGCTTAACCTATATTTCTTATTACATTTCATAATCAAAACAAAACAGTAATTAGAATTTAATATTTCTTATTTGACAGATAAGGAAACTGAGGTTCAGATGGATTAAGATTAGTCATGGTCACAGTTTGATGAAGGTGTGTTTTGAATTCATATCTAGAAGACAAATAGTGGGAAACCAAACCACAGTATTGTCAGTAGGAATAGAGTTAAAAGGATAAGTTTGAGAGAGATTTATAAATTGTAATTTGCAAAACCTGATATCTAATTGGCTACAGAAATTACAGGAAAATTAAAAGTCAAGGGTCCTCATCACATATTTTATTTGGGAACTCTGAGGATTCCAGCAGAAGGTAAGAGATCACAGTTGAAGCAAAATCAAAAATTTGTGATTTGTACATGTTGAGTTTCAAGTATCTGTGGGATACCTAAGTAGATCTCTCCAGAAGGCAGTTAATGTATGGGTCTGTAGCCCAATGGGGAAGTTAGGTCAGAGTTCTGGAATCTATACTAAGAGGAGTTTAAAATACTCTTAGCACTGGAACAATGTTATGTAAAATAATACATAGGGACTAATAACATAGATTTAATGATAAAACATCTTAACTCTAAATAGTGTTGAAAAGGATAATAAGTTAAAAAATAAAATTGTAATATAATTTAAGAATTCCCTGAATGCTAGTCAGGAATTCAAAATGGAGACTAAATAGAATAGTACAGTTCTATTATCATAAAAAATTAATAGGAGATAGTTGAAATAACGGTAAAGCCACTGTGTAGAGAAGGTGCATCTTAGAACATGAAAAGTTATTTACAATAAAATGATATAAGATCCAGCAAAACGATCATAGGACAATTGCAGTGATGATGTAGGTTTAACTTAGTAGCTGAATTTCAACCTGTGCTCCTGGGTCTTGGTCAGTTTTACTGCTGTATAATTGACCTCCAGCTGATTGATTCAAATAAGCATAGAAAGATTCTATTCTGTTTCTGCTGCTTAATGTGATTGGGTGCCCATGAGCTTCAGAAAAAATGAAAAGGAAAAAAACAATTCTTTTCTGGAAAAGGTAACAGATGTTTCTTGTGCTATCAGATGATTGAGGAAGCAGTGTACGTCTGATCTGGTCATTAAAACCTATAGAATAGTTGTATGATTTATTTAGAGGAGAGTTGACACTTTTGTGATTTGAAAGGGATGGGTACTTATGTTTAACTTTTGCTAACATTTCAGTAGTGATGATAAACCAAAATTAAACTAGCAGGTGTTAGTAGATGCATTTCTGGAAGCGAGGTTTTTTTTTGTCGGGAGAGTGGGTGGTGGAGGAGGACTTTAGTGAAATGTGCTGCCTTATTTTTCAAGATTTTAAACATCTTAAATCTATATAGTTTTTTTAAAATTACTACCTGTAAATGTAGGGTGCAGAGACTTAACTTGAAGTAATAACTACATAGAGATCTTGTAACTAAAAATAACATTTCAACAACAGTATTAAGCTTGTTACCATGTTCATTATCCAGGTTGCCTCTTCTCCATTATAATCATGAATTGAATCGTGTCAGATATCTAGTTTAAAGTATTAGGTATTTGACTTCCTTGATAGGGTAGAAGGCTTGTTATTTTCAGAATGAGCTCCTTTTTTGTTAATTATGCATCATTATCATTTTTTAAATAACAGTTTATAATTTTATAGCTCTTAGAATTCATGATTTTCTTTGCTTAACGCAGTTTTATCTTTAGAAACAAGAAATGGATTTATCTCATAAAATGTTCTTTTGGAAAACATATCCATTATGTAAATCTACTCCAACTTTGAAAATTTATAAACAAGGGGAAAATTGAATATCTATTTAGGAGTGAAAAGATTCCAGAGTTTTTAGCTAGTGTCTTTTTCTAAGTTATTAGAATATTGGAACTTTCCAATTTAAGAGAATTCTCATTTGTGTTTATTTACTTTTCTTGATTGGTTCCAAATATAAATGTATGTCTTAGTTGAGCTCACCTATGCTCTTTAATAACTTCCTTCCTATGAAATATACTTCCTGAGTGTGATGACATTTTATGTGAGGCAATTTCCCTTGTTTCCTAATTTGAGGATTATGCTCCCCAGTTTGAAACCCTCTTCCATATGAACAGTTTATCTCAGTGCACTTTATTAACCACCTCCATTATTAAATGGAAGTGATGATAATAGTGGGACCTGCTTCAAGATATAGGCATTGAGGTTATATAACATTGAGGTTAGTTTAGGCTCAGATTATAATGCAGAACTTTTAACTAGAACAGACTGAAACAGTAGGAAATGCTGTACTTGTCCAAACTCAAGAGCCTCATGGCTTTATGAAGTCAATTTCATTCAGTATGAAACTTGATACAGAACTCATATTTTTCTCCCAGAAGCTAGTCTAGTTGAGAAGATACAAACAATTAGTACAACAGAGATGGCAGTGAATGCTGTAATAGGGGTAAAATTGAAGTCTTGGAAGAGTAGAGAAAGAAAGACAAATTGTGATGAATTGCATTTATGAAGGTCTTATTGAGAGAGGTGCATTTGATTTGTGACTTGAAATGTGCCTAGGACTTTCAGGCAGATGTAGGTGTTAGGATGCCTTTAAAGGTATTGAGGGAGTATCCTAGTGTCCGGAGTCTCAGCTGCTCCAGAGTTGGGTGATGTGTGGCTCCCAAGACTAAATTTTATCTAGTTAATGGAGTCACCCCCTGATAACCTCCTGACCTTTCACCTTTTCTCAAGATGGTCCGTGGTCTAGATAATCTTGGGTCTTAGCTGACTAACCTGATCACACTTGACATATGCAGAAACCTAAGTCCAAGAGGTCTAGTAACATTCTTTGGTGTGTGTCAAAAATTAAAGGTGACATGAGTTCACAGGAGAAAACCAGAGGAGAGATTTCAGGGAAAAGCAAAATGTTATTTTTCCAGATAAGTTGTTTTACTGTCTTTCCACCACCCTAATCTGAGGTTGGGTATAAGTGGGTAAATTTATTAGGTTTTGCTGGAAGGTGGAAGAATTTGAAGGAAACTTGAGAAATTATATAATTATTGGAGTTGTTAAACTTTCTCTTTTCAATAAAGATTTGAATGGGTCATTGCTTGGCTTCCATGGCATGAGCTATATCAGGTAATAAAATCTGGGGTTTTGCCTTTGACTGTGATATAACATCTGCCGTAATTTCCTTTTCTGCACTCAGTCTCCAGAAGCTTGCTGGAAAAAACTTACTAAACTCAAAATCATCCCATTGCATTTATGACAAACTATTGTTCTTAGACCAATTTGGTGAGTATTAACTTCACTTTCCTTTAGGAATATCTTATTTCTGTAAGGTTTACCAGCTTCCAAGCAAAATCTTCAGCTGTTTTACTCTACTAATCTATTTGACATGCTTACAAATGTCTGAAATTTTATCACACCCAATTCAGGCTGACCTCTGGAACTCCCTGCCTCCATATTTAAAACTATTTAATTGGCCCCCTCAGGGGCACACAGAAAATTGGATAGCTCCTCTGGTCCTAATCCACTGGGGAACACTATATGTAGTCACTCACCCACTTGCAGAAAGCTGGAAAATTATTACCATGTGAGTAGAAAGAAGTAATAATTACATTTACTGTTTATGGCATGGGTAACTAATTTCATTGCTTTCAGGGACCAGGCAGGTGACAAAAAACCCACTGAAGCTGGCAAGTGAAATTCAATAGGTGGTGGTGGTGGGATGTATTATGAACTTCTGCCATTTTGTCCATCTTAACGCATTCCAAACATTTTGAATTGTAGTGAGCAGACCCCCAAAATATGTCTGTAGACCAAATGTGCTTCAGAAGCTAAGGTGTACTTAACCTTTCTGAGGACAAAGATGAGATCCTTGGGTGAGTAAGTGTTAAATGAGACTTAAAACAGTGTCTGGTGAATAGTAAGCACTCTATAATGTCACCTATTATTATTATACAAGAAGCCTTCCTTTGCTCATTGGAAATGAAGTGTTTACATGCCTTACATTTTCACATGAACTAGAATATTTAGTTGATGTCTTTTAATTCTTGAATAACCATCCATTTCACAGTATTTCTGAGCAGTTGCTACCTGCTAGTCATTGTCTTGGAGTTGAGAGTTCAACAGTAAACAAGATACATAAAACTCTTTTCCTTATTGGAGCTTGGTCTAATGGTAACAACAGACCCTTAATATGGTTATAATAAAATGTGATAAATACTGTAATATGGAAGCTACTAGTTGATACAGGAACACTTAACCTGACATAGATGACAAGGAAGGCTTTGAGGAAGCATTCATTTTTGTGGTGATACTTGATGATACCATATCTTGAGGTCAGCTGTCAATTCCATGTTTTCAGGTTGATTATTCTCCACTTTTATCTTGGAGGAAACATATAAATTTATCCTTTCTGGAATAATCATTCTAGACTTGGGTTTGCTGTCCCTAGTTATTATACTTCTGTAAGTGTTGGCTTATGTGGACTTAAAAAATACCTGATATGTGTAGTAAAAAATACCTGATATGCTGTAGTAACACAACGTGGGATGTTCTGATTTTATTAGATACTTCTATACCTAAAAGCACCTGGTTTTATAGTACTAAAAAATGGCATAACAATGACTCAGTTCCATGATTGGGGCCCCAAATGCAATATATATGTATATATATACACACATATATTTATATATATTTACATATATATTTGTATATATTTGTGTTAGTAACCAATATATACAGATATACAGTGCTATTTTTTTTTTACAGCCATGTATTTGGAAACCAGAGATTTAGAAGTGGGGGTGGTTCTTCCTCATTGTTAAACCTTTTGACAGATTCATAAAAATTTGTACCTATTTTCTGAGACTTTTAGTTTAGAAGTTTTAGTATCTAAGAGACTACATTTACACATATTTTCCTATAAGTTTATCATTGATCAACACTAGATAGACTCTGTGTTTTTAAATCTCATCTGAAGGGATCATACCTTAAGTATCCTTAGCTAACATGTTTCTCTTGTTCCATATTATATTTTTGATATCTTATCTATATGGATAGAAGTAGCTCCATCTAATGTATTTCAACTATTATTTATTATTGCATTGTATGAATATACCATAATTTATCTTTACCCTTTTGATGGACATTTAGATAATTAAAAATTTTTTTGGCTATACAGTCCATATTATAATGAACATTCTTGTATTATGTCTTTTGCAACATATAATTCTTTATGTACCTAGAAGTAGAATTTCTAGGTATTAGGGAAAAATCTACCTTTAGCTTTAATAGATAGTATTGATAGTTCTTTAATATGGTTGTATAAACTTACAACATAAAACAAAGTACAAACTTTAATATTGTCAGACTTCTCTGATATGTACCAAACCATCTCAGTTTTGTTTTACCTTGCACTTTCTTAATTACGAGGGAGATTGATTATCTAGGCATGTATTTATTGGGCATTAAGAGTTTCTCTTCTGTAAATTGTGTCTTAAAATTATTTAAACCTAAGTTCGGTTGGTTGCCAATATTCACAGATCTTCCCATGGCCAAAAAAGGATCAGTACCAACTTACCACTTTTTTGTTGTTTTTACCTTCCTCTTTGTGGTAGTTAATATCAGTCCTTTTTCTCAGATTGAATTTTTCTCTTTCTTTTTTTTTTTTTTTTTAAC
>RJWK010023680.1:0-28927 GCA_004363435.1 Platanista minor | reverse complement strand
GTGGTTCTAGTTTTAAAAAATGGATTCCTCCCATAGGATCATTTCATCTGTGAATAAAGACAGTTTTAATCCTTTCTTTCCAATATATAAGCCTTTAATTTTTATTTATTTAGCCTATTGCACTGGCTAGAACCTCTGATACAATGCTGAGTAGAAGTGGCAAGGGTTAATATTCTTGCCTTATTCCTGATCTTAAGAGGAAAAACATTGTCTTTCACCGTTAAGTATGACATTAGTTGAGGTTTTTTCATAGACGCCCTTTGTCAGGTTGAGGAAATTCTTTCCTCTTCATAGTTTGTAGAAAATTTTTATCTGGAATGGCTGTTGGATTTTACGAAATGCTTTTTCTGCATCTATTGAGATGATCGTGCGGTTTTTGTCCTTTATTCTATTAATATGGTGTATTACATTAATTCATTTGGATGTTTTAACGCACTTTGCAGTCCTGGGACAAATCTCACCTGGCTATGATGTATAATTTTTTAAAAATATGTTGCTGCGTTCAATTTGCTAGTATTTGCTAAGGATTTTTCTATCTTCATGAGAGATATTGGTCTGTAGTTTTCCTTTCTTGTGATGTCTTTGTTGGCTTTGGTATCAGGATAATACTGGCCTCTAGAATAAATTGGAAAATGTTCTCCTGTTCTCCGAAAAAGTCTGTGAAAGATTGGTATTTCTTCTTTAAATATTTGATAGCAAATTCATCAGTGAAATCTTCCAGGACTGGGGTTTTCTTTGTGAGAAGGTTTTTAATTACTTTTTTTTTTTTTTAACGTGTTAAAGGTCTATTCAGATTTTCTGTTTCTTCTCAAGTAAGTTTTGGAAAATTTGTGTCTTTCTAGGACATTTTATTTAAGTTGTCTAATTTGTTGACATAGAGTGGCTTATAAAATTCCTTTATAACCCTTTTAATTTCAGTACAAGGTCACTAGTAGGGTCTCCTCTTTCATTTCTGATTTTGGAAATTTTGTCTTCTCTCTTTTCATCTTGTTTGTCAAGTTAAAAAAAATCTTTTCAAAGCACTGACTTTTGGTTTTATTAATTTTTCTCTATTTTTTGTTTTCTATCTCTAGTCTTTATTTTTTAATTAATTCTGCTCACTTTGGGTTCAGTTTGTTCTTTTTTTCCCCCCAGTTTCTTAGAATGGAAATTATTGATCCAAGGGCCTGTTACTGTTGAATTGTCTATTTATTCTTTTCTTTCTGGCTGCATTGGGTCTTTGTTGCTGTGTGCGGGCTTTCTCTAGTTGTGGCGAGCGGGGGCTACTCTTTGTTGCGGTGGGCAGTCTTCTCACTGCAGTGGCTTCTCTTGTTGCGGAGTACGGGCTCTAGGCACGCGGGCTTCAGTAGTTGCAGTACGTGGGCTCAATAGTTGTGGCTCACAGGCTCTGGAGTGCAGGCTCAGTAGTTGTGGCACATGGGCTTAGTTCCTCCGTGGCATGTGGGATTTTCCTGGACCAGGGATCGAACCTGTGTCCCCTGCATCGGCAGGCGGATTCTTAACCACTGCGCCACCAGGGAAGTCCTATTCTTTTATTTACTTCTGTTAATTTTTCCCTTATGTATTTTGGGGCTCTTGTTGTTTTGTTTTTTTGTGTTACATGGGCCTCTTACTGTGTGTGTAATGGGAGCACAGGCTCTGAACACGCAGGCTCAGCGGCCGTGGCTCACGGGCCCAGCCACTCCGCGGCATGTGGGATCTTCCCGGACCGGGGCACGAACCCATGTCCCCTGCATCGGTAGGCGGACTCTCAACCACTGCACCACCAGTGAAGCCCGGGGCTCTGTTTTTAGGTGTGTATACATTTGTAATTGTTGTAGTTCCTAACAAATTGATGCTTTTTTAATCATTATAATTTTTTCTCTTTGTCTCTAGTGATATTTATCTTAATGTATATTTTCTCCAATGTTAATGTAGTCACTCCAGCTCTCCTATGGTTACTGTTTATATGGTATATGGTTTTCTATACTTTGTCTTTGAATCTAAAGTGTGTTTCTTGTAGACAGCATAGAGTTTTTTGTATCTAGTCTGACATTCCCTGCCTTTTGATTGGAGTGTTTAGTCCTTTCAAACTTAGTGTAGTTACTGATAAGTTTTTTGTCCATTTGTTCCTCCTTTATTGCCTTCTTTTGTGTTAAGTAGTATGCCATTTTAATTCCATTGTTGTTGTATTTACTATGTATTTATTCTTTTTAAAAAATTGTGGTAGGGCTTCCCTGGTGGCGCAGTGGTTGAGAGTCCGCCTGCTGATGATGCAGGGGACACGGGTTTGTGCCCCTGTCCGGGAAGATCCCACATGCCGTGGAATGGCTGGGCCTGTGAGCCATGGCTGCTGAGTCTGCGCATCCGGAGCCTGTACTCCACAACGGGAGAGGCCACAACAGTGAGAGGCCCGCGTACAGCAAAAAAAAAAAAAAAAAAAAATTGTGGTAAAATACTTAAAATTTGCTATCTTAACCATTTTAAAGTGTACAGTTCAGTAATGTTCAGTATATTCCCATTGTTGTGCAACAGATCTCCAGAACTTACTCATTTTGCAAACACTGAAATTCTATATCCATTAAGCAATAACTCCCCATTTTCCTCTCCCTCAGCCCCTGGTAACCACCATTGTACATTCTTTTTCATGAATTTTGACTACTTTATTTTTTATTTAAAAAAAAATTTTGGCCACACCATGTGGCATGCAGGATCTTAGTTCCCCAGCCAGGGATTGAGCCTGTGCCCCCTACATTGGAAGGGCAGAGTCTTACCCACTGGACTACCAGGGAAATCCCTTGACTACTTTAGATATCTCACATATATGGAATCATACTGTATTTGTCTTTTTTGTGACTGGCTTATTTCACAAAGCATAATGTTCTCTGCTTTCAATTGTTTTGGATATATATCTAGAATTGGGATTGTTGGGTCATACAGTAATGCTATTTTTAATTTTTTTGAGGAATTGCCATACTGTTTTCCATAGTGGTTGCACCATTTTATAATTTCACCAACAGTGCAAAGGGTTCTAATTTCTCTACATTTTTGCCAACATTATTTTCTGGTTTTTTGATAGAAGCCATCCTGATGGGTGTGGGGTGATATCTCATTGTGATTGATTTGCATTTCTCTAAAGATTAGTGATGCTGAGCATCTTTTCATGTGCTTTTTGGCCATTTGTATATAATCTTAAGAGAAATGTCTATTCAAGTTGTATGCCCATTTTAAAATCAAGCTATTTGGGTTTTCCTGTTGTTGAATTGTAGAAGTTCTTTATATATTCTGCATATTAACTCCCTATTAGATATATCATTTGCATTTACTATATATTTTTAAGTTATTTTCTAGTGGTTCTAGGGATTACATTACAATCTATTTGAGATAAATACTAACTTCTGGTAAAATATAGGAATTTGTTTTTGATAATAGCTTAATTTTTCTTCCCCTTTGTCTAATTATCATATCACATTTATATATGCTATAGACCCCCAAAATATAGCAATATAATTATTGTTTTACATAATTTTATTTCTTCTACAAAGTTAAAAGAGAACACACACACACAGTCTTTTATATTTACTCATATATTTACCTTTCCAAGTGCCTCTCTATATCTTTGTGTAGATTCAGATTACCATCTGGAATCTTCTGAATGATTGCCTTTAATTCTTATAAAGCAAATTTTCTATCACTGAATTCTTCCCCTTTTTTGGTGGTGGTGGGGGATATCTTTTATCTTTGTTTTGCTGGATATAGGATTTTTGGTTGACAGTTGTTTCTTTAAATTCTTGTAGCACTTTGAATATATCAGCCCACTGCCTTCTGGCTTCCATTGCTGTTATTTGTCATTTATTATTTGTTTTGTTGTTTCTCTATATATGATGAGTTGTTTTTCTCTAGCTTTTTTCAAGACTTTCTTTGTCTTTTAACAGGTTGGCTATGAAGTGTCTAGGTATAGATCTTTTTGTATTTATCCTCCTTGGGATCTGTCGAGCTTCTTGGATCTGCAGGTTGTTTTCCATCATATTTGGAAGGTTTCAGCCATGATTTCTTCAAATATTTTTCATGTCCCTCTCTCTACTCTCCTTCTGGCATTCCCATTACACATCAATTTGTTATACCTGAAGTTGTTGTATGGATCTCTGAGGCTCTGTTCATTTTTCATTCTTTCTTCTTTCTGTTCTTCATGTTGGATACTTTCTATTGCTCTATCTTCAAGTTCACAGATTCTTTCTTCTGCCTTCCTGAGTCTACTATTTAGTCCCTCTAGTTAATTTTTCATTTGTTATTGTACTTTACAACTCCAGAATTTTTTTTTTCATTGTGATAAAATATACATAAACTTTACCATTTTAACAGTTTTTTAAGGGCACAGTTCAGTAGCATTAAGTACATTCACTTTGTTGTGCAACCATCACCACTGTCCATCTCCAGAACTTTTTCATCATCCCAAACTGAAACCCTACACCCATTAAACAATAACTCCCCATTTCCTCCTCCCTACAGCCCCTAGTAACCCCTATTCTACTTTCTGTCTCTGTGAATTTGATAATTCTCCATACCTCATATAAGTGGAATCGCCCAATATTTCCCATTTTGTATCTGGCATAATGTGTCACTTGCATAATGTCTTCAAGGGTGAAAGCTCTCTTCTAGGTTGCATTCATCTTGTTGTATCCCCACATGGCTACAAAAGTACTTGTTAGTATGGGCAAAAATGCTGTTAGCTTTTTCCTAATTCAGGGCCTGGATGTCTTTGTTTCCATCTCTCCTCACCCCAGTCCTTCCTGGTCACCCCCAGAAGGCCAGTCATAGAATCAGGATGTCTGGGATTAGGCCCATCATCCGACTTGCTTTGAGCTGCCATCTGTCTCATCTCCTTTTTTTTTTTTTTTTTTTTTTGCGGTTCGCGGGCCTCTCACTGTTGTGGCCTCTCCCATTGTGGAGCACAGGCTCTGGACACACAGGCTCAGTGGCCACGGCTCACAGGCCCAGCCGCTCCGCGGCATATGGGATCTTCCCGGACCGGGGCACGAACCCGTGTCCCCTGCATCAGCAGGTGGACTCTCAACCGCTGCGCCACCAGGGAAGCCCTGTCTCATCTCCTTACAGTTCCTAATGAGCTGAGCCCACCGGGTGGGTCCAAGTCCCCTCAGAGCTGAGGCTCCGTAACTATTCCACCCCTCCACCAACCACAGGGAAGCCCATGTTTTGGAAGATTTTGCTTACTGAAATACTGCATTTATGAAGATGTCCTGTTTTCATTATTTATTATTATTAACTGCCCATGGGAGCTTTTGGCCAGCATGAGGCAGCCAGTACCACTTCCTGGGTAGGTAAATGTCTTAGTTACCAGAAAAACAACCGCCTGGTGAGCCTTTGTCACCTGACCGAGGCATATGTAGGATGTGTGGAGTATTGAAAATAGTGGACAGTCGCCCATTACTATTTCTGTGCTTCCTGGGGTGGCCTGGCCTTACTCTCAGGTGACCCCTGCAGCTCAGGGACATACACACGTGGAGCTGAGCTTGGAGCCAGATTTCTTGGTACCCAAGGTTGTGCTCTTTCCATTTAATTAGGCTGATTTCTAAACCTTTTTACCCAATCTTCCCATGCCCCCAAACCATCAAAGGTGACCCACTCTCTTCAGGAGCATACCTTGTTTCCTGGCCCAGCCCTTAAAGCTCATCATGCTCTGTTCCCTACTCGCTTTTTCACATTGCTTTGTCCCTCCTCTCCCAGATGACTGCTGTGCTCCTAGCCAACATACTCCTAGTGTCTCTCGAATAACTGCAGATGTTGAGTGCTTGACTGGGGGCACCTGCCTTACTCTCCCAGCTGGAAGCTTCTCTGCCCATAGGCTTCAGCCCTTCACTGTCTGCACACTCGTGTGGTCCTTAGCACTCTCTGCCTCACCATGTGGATCAGGGCAGGCCTGGGTTTCACCCTTCTTGTGCCCAAGCGGAGGAGCCAGCATTTGAATGGAGGTTCACCTCCAGCTCAGCAGCTCGCCAGGCCTCTCACCACAGCCTGGTGTGGAGTCTGGCACGTGGAAGGAGCGTGCAAAGGGCCCTCCCTATGATGTCATGAGGCCCCGGCATCGGGCACTGTGTTCTTGTTTTTCGGATGGGGAAGATGTGTGGGCCCAGCTTAGATCCCATTTCCCAAAAGATTGAACCCTCGCTCTTTAATCTTTTCCTTATTACCCCAGAGTAATACTAATGGAAGCTTTAAACTTTCTTTTATTAGAAAGACTGATGAAGGAAGTGGCTTTCCCCAACAACAGATGAAAGCACTGTGCGTATCAGGCAAGTTCCCAGAGGCAGCCCTGGAATCTTCCCATTAATCCTGCTGACCTTCCTGAGAACCACCAACAGGTGCTGGCTGAGAGTAGGGATGGTGCCAGGTTTACACTTGGGGTCTGGTTCTCGGCTGCCTGCTTAGCAGGGAGAGAAGGCCCAAGGCCTCTGTGCCACCCAGCATCCCCCGCCCATGAAGAGCAGCAGCTGGAGGCCAAAAGCGGCACCTTCCCCTGGATCCTGAATCTCTCTTCCTGCTCCCCTTTCTAGAACATCTAGTTTAGGGTGATTCAAACTGATAAATATTTTGTAAATTGCCAAATGCCACCCTTTGCTTTGCTGTACATCCTAAAGAGAGACGGACACAGCACCAAGTTTAATAGCAAAGGCCGGTGCTTCCCCTCCCTCCTCTCTTGTGGCCCGTGCCTTTCTTTGTAGCTGTCATTCCTGCTTCAACCACATGGATTCATAGAAACTGAGGCAGGGGGTTGAAGGCACACAAGCCTGAGTTTCCTGCCCCTAGTGCCTTTTTGTGCCCAAAGTTAGTTAGCATTCAAAAGCCATGAAGTAGGGCTTCCCTGGTGGTGCAGTGGTTGAGAGTCCGCCTGCCGATGCAGAGGACGTGGGTTCGTGCCCCGATCACCATACTGCCCAGGCTGGGAATGGTGTCGTTTGCAGAAGCACCATGCGCCACTGTCCTTACACTGGCTCTACTTCCGGCAGGGGTAGGGCTCGCCCTTACAAAGCTCCCCTACTCAGAATGGAACCAGCGTGAGGTGCTGGGTGTGGGCTAAAGTGACACAGTGACTCATCTACAAACGTGGAGGTTTATTTCAACAAAACATGGAAAGAATACATTTGACTGAAGCTCCCTGCTCATCAGGCTGTGTGTACATCGAATGTTCAGTAAGACAAGTGAAGGCTGCTTTGTGACCAAAGTGAGCGGACAACATGGTGATCCTAGCTCAGGCGAGTCTCAGCTGATACATCGCTCACCCTCCTCCTCCTGCCTCGGTGACCTCGTGTGTGTAATGGGCTGTCTCTCTTCCTGATTTCTCCATAGGAAAGGGCCCTGTCCAGGTAAGACCTAAAGTGAGGCGCCCTGGGGACGGGGGCAGCGGTGGTGAGCATCGCCGAGTTCTAGAGACTAAATGTATTCCTTTAATGTGTCATAATTTTGTTGGGGGCTGGGGGGAGGTAAACAAGTGTCACCCACCCTCTGCCCCGAAGAAATGCCAGGGCAAGCAAGCACAGGACTCCACACCACCTGTAGGTGTGTGGAATTTTATTTATTGTAGAAAAGTGTAGAGGAATTATCTGGTCAAAGGTGAATCCACGCTTACTGGGTAAGCGAACACCAGCCACAGTGGACGTGCTTCCTGGACTGAAAATTGTTCCCCACCTTGTCCCGCCCTTCTTGGCTTAGATGGCGCCGAACCCCCCGCAGCAGGGCAGCCGGGCCAAGGCTCCAGGCTCCTGGGGGCAGGTGGCAACCCATCCAGCCACACGGTGCCCATCTGCACAGACAGTTCCCGAGGGGAGGAGTGGAGCTCTTTCTTGTGTGTGAACTGTAGGGTTAAGGCTCAAAACTGTAGCTCGTACGGAAGTATTCATACTGCTGCTTCTCAGACGTCTTAGTGATTTCCCCCCTTGGTCATCAGTGACAAATGCAATTAGCTGCACTGTAGGAACCGGATGTTACCCCAGCCCTGATCACCTGCCACTCTTGCTTTAGGAACACCGACTGGGGGTGGGGGGATCAGTAAGCTCTCTCCTTGAATAAACTGGTGGTTGAAAGTAAACTCTCCATCACCCATGAGGAGGCCAGGGAGGGACCTGTGGGCCTGGAAGACAGCAGCACCATGATGGGGTTGTGGATAATCTTAAGGTCACATGGATTCTGTGTTCCCTGGAAGCCTCCCCAAAGCGGGGAAGGCCAGTTCCCAGCGCCGAGAGCACTGATGTCACCAGGGCTCCTTTCCGTGGCTGTGGGGAGACCAGCTGTTGCCTATGTACATTCAAGGAAGAGACAAGACCCAAAGTGAGTAAGAGTGAGAAGAGTGGCCCCAGAAACAGAGACGATGGCCCTGCAGGCACTGTTAAGCTCCTGTAACGATCAAAGCTCCAGGCTTAACACTGACAACCTTCTGCAGCGTCCTAAAAAGAGAGACCGGCTGGCCCGCTCTCGTCGCATGGTGACTACTTTCCATCAGTGACGGGAAGGGCAGCTCCCCTGGCTCGTCTCCTCTGCCCACTCGGGCTACGGCACTGCCAGTGGGACCCCCGGGCATCTCAGCTGGCCGAGCAGCGGCACACGGGGCAGTGGCAGGTCAACCGTCTCTGCGCTTGTTCTGAGAAGGGAGCCCCCAGGTGAGGCCCCTAAATTGACAACAGTGACTTGGTGTCTTTGCTTTCTCTGCTTCTTGGATCCTGGTTTTGCCCTCATCTTTGAGTTTCATGGAGCTTGCAGGTTTCATGCTCGATAATTTTTCTTCATAAGCAGTACCTTGGTGTGATGAAACTGGGTGCCTGGTGCTGGGCCTGTGGCCTCAGCCCCAGCCCTCCTCTGATGCCGGTGGCTGCAGGCTCACGGGGCCAGGGGCGAGCGCGGGCTGCTGACTGCCTGGCAACAGCTCCCACTTCCCGGGGCCGGACCGAGGGGCAGTCAGGACAGGAGGGTGGCCCTGCTGGCGTGTAGTAAGACTTCTTGGTAGGTGCTTGTACCCGTCATTGCCTTCTTAGGTCCTGGGCAGGAAGAGAGGACTGCCATCACAGCCAGGGTAATAATAAATACTGAACGGGGTAGGTGTGACCGGTGGGCTGGAGTGGGGGCTTGTGACCCTATGTCCCAGTGTGTCATGCGTAACCTGAAAACATCGAGGGAAAGCAAAATGCCACTTTGATTCCAGTGCTGGTCTCGTGTGCCTTCTAATTACAGTGGCTTCAGGTGTGAAAGGCAGCTCTAGCCCTTTTCTCCGGAGGCAGTGCAGGGGTGGGCAGGAAGTTGTTCTTACGTTGACGGGGAGTCCATCGTGGAGAGGATCCGAACGACTTCTGCTCGCTGAGTGGGCGAGATGTGCTGGGTCATGTGGACGATGGAATCCATGGCAACCTCTGGGTTGGCCTGTACCAAGCTGGAGGGGAAGATTCGGGACGGTGAGGACGAGAGAGAGGCAGCAGTGCCTAGATCAGGGTAGCTTCCGAACTGCCCAAGAAACCTGCTCCCAGAGTCCACTGCGGATCCTGCAGTCCCTGCCTCACCTGATTCATTTTCCTATGTGAAAAATGTCCCCAGCAGCAAGATACCGCACGAACCCAAAACATTTTCTTATGTCAGAAAGTGAGGAAGTAACCTCAAAAAACAAAAACCGAAGACCCCAATGGGGTCATGTCACAAAGATAGTGGACCCAGCCTGAAGGTGCTCCCACTGGCTAAATCTGGGACATCTGGGGCATCAAAATAATGAATTACAAATCATTGAAAAAAGACATTGACCAGTCTACACCAATAACGAATATATAATAAATGGAGGAGGAGAGAGGACTTCTGCTTACAGGAGAATTGGGGTGGTGAGATGTGATTGTGCAGGATGTGCAGGAGTTGGAACACTGTCATTTTGCAACCTCTCTGTAAAGACTGGATCAGGGACTTACCTGGTGGCACGGTAGCTGAGAATCTGCCTGCCAACGCGGGGGACACGGGTTCGAGCCCTGGTCCGGGAAGATCCCACATGCCGCAGAGCAACTAAGCCCGTGTGCCCCAACTACTGAGCCTGCGCTCTAGAGCCTGTATGCCACAACTACTGAAGCCCGCGTGCCTAGAGTCCGGGCTCCACAAGAGAAGCCACTGTAACGAGAAGCCCGCGCACCACAACCAAAAGTAGCCCCTGCTCGCCACAGCTAGAGAAAGCCCGCGTGCAGCAACGAAGACCCAACGCAACCAAAAATAAAAATTAAAAAAAAAAAAAAAAAAAAGACTGGATCAGGCAAGAATCATCCCTGAATGCTAAATCTAGGTGGAAATTCTGATGAGCAGGAATCTGCATGGCCTTTAAGTGTCTCTCCTCAATAGGTCAAGGGGGATGGGAAAATCAGGAATTATACAGTGGAGAAATTGAGTAACAGCTTGATCAGGTGATGGAAACTAACACTGGGACAGGCAGATGACATCATGTGCCTCCAGATATGGTACCTTGTGAAGGCCAAATCATCACGGACGTAATATTCTGGCTGCAAATGCACAGCCTGAATCTAATCATGAAGTAACATCAGACAAACTCAAAATGAGCAATGGTCTGCAAATGGTGGTTTACATAAAATGTTCAGTTTATAAAAATTAATCATTTTACTCTGGTCCCTATTAGCAAGGCATACTGAACTATTTGGGGGTAAAGGGCCATGATGGGCCATGACACATGTAACTTAACCCTTAAATGGTTCAGAAACACACACACACACACACACACACACACACACACACACACACGAGTGTGCTTACTCTTATATAAAAGAGTAAGCACACACACAAATGATACGTCAAGAAGGGGAAAATGTAAATACCAGGCACATTTGGGTACAGATTTGTTCTTTTGAGTTTTTCAGTTTTTCTGTAAATGAAATGTGTCCAAATAAAAAGTTTTTAAATGTCCCCAGCAGTCTCCACCACCCAGCCTGTGGAGAAGACAGAAGCCTCTAGAACACATACTGCTGCTTGGGGGAGGGGAGGAGGTAGTTTCCCAGGAAACTATGACGCAATCAGCTTTTCCTCACAGAATCGTTCATCCAGTTTGAGTATCTGCATTTGGAGCTAACAGTTGGGCACAAAGTGCCCCTGGGGACCAGCAGCTGAGCGAGAATTGTGCTTCAGGGCTCTTCTGATCTGTGGGTCAACCACAGTGTCTCAAACAGAAAGGGACCACAAAGACTACGAGGCATCATCACCTCACCGTTTGTCCTTGAGTCGCTCGTCCCCGAGAAGTGAGTCCTACTTCTACCCAGGAGCACCCCCACCCGCTCCCGCGGGTCTCACCTGCGGATCTGCTTGAGGACATAGTCTCTGCTGATGTACTTGATGTTCTCCTCTATTACCGAGCGAGCGCCATCTTCCTCTGCCAGCTGTTTCTCCAGCCACTCCACCAGATCCTTGTTGTTGTCCCAAACATAGGCCTGCAAACAGATGACGCCTGCTTGCACACCAGGGCCCAGGCCAGGCTGGACACCCTGACTAGTCTATGTCTGAGAAGTGCACTGCAAAAGCTTGCTCAACGTAAAGAGGTCGTTCCCAGCTCTCCATTACTGTTGGCTTTGCAGGAGGAGGAAGTAGGCCTCAATACAGGAGCCTTCCTCGTCTTCCCTGCCCTGCTTCTGGAGTGTCCACCTGGGCCCCCCCAGAGGCATCTGTGCTCACATGGATGCTAGTCCCGGTCCCCCTACCTGTTCCAAAAAGGCTACGGGAATTTAGTCCCCTGACCGATTGTTTAGTAAAGTGTAGACTGAGAGGGAAATGCTGTTTACTTGGTGTTTTTAAAATGAAATGTGTGCTTCTTGAGGAACTGAGTCACGATTCCTAAATTTAAGTCTCTAGTCCCAGCGGGGTGTGTGGCAGGTGTGCAGCCTGGCCGTGGAGGCCTCCTGCCATAGAGCTGGAGGAGGCCAGAGGTGAGGGGAGTCCTGCCACCGGGTTGGAAACCTAAACCCCAGTTCGCTTTCTGTGAGAGTTTTCCGAAGGGTCAGGATGTCCACCACCCTGAAAGTCTCAACAAACCACCTCTCACCTCCTCCTTTCAAGATCATTTAGCTGAGCATTTCCCAGGTAGTTGACTACATAATAATTCAGGAGTGTGTTAGAAACCTAATAGCCTTCTCCTGGCTCTCATCTCTGCTCATTTTCTTTACAAATCATTTAGGAATCGTTTTGTTAATGGTTTCCGGAGCTCATTCATATTTATGTCATTCTGTTTGGGTAATTAAACACAAAGCTCGTCATTTAAAGGTGCACTGTCCTCCTCTGTTATCACTAACCGAGTCAAAGTCAGAATGCCAATGAGTTTGGCGCTGCAATTTAATAGGTGGGTGCGTTAGGGAGCTCAGGAGGTGGCTCAGGAAGCCTGGATTCCAGCAGAGGCGCCCGAGCCATGGCTGGGAGCCCAGGGCCTGCAAAGCACGGAGGCTGCATTCTCAGCGCCCGCCAGAGGCATCATGCAGGAGGAGACCGGGTGCTGTCCTGTTTCCTAAGGTTCTACTTCGGGCCATTCAAAATAATGGTTTCTTTTCAGACTCTCGCTTCCCCATGTCCACCTTGGCCAGTGAGTTCGCGGGTGCTGCTTGTTTATTACATGTCCTGTAACTGACTTCCACATGTCTAACAACCCTTAAGGAGTCCTTCACAGTTGAAGGATTAAGGAGCCTCAGGATTAAGGATCAGCAACAAGCCTTTTCTAGTTCCTGCATCCAGTTCTTTTTCTGGCCCCAAATTTGTCCGTCTCTGTTTGTAATCACTGACAAAAAGATCAGCTCTCCTGGTCAGGGTGGTGCAGCCTGGACAGTGCGAAGCTGAGGGCGCCTTCCAACCTCTCCATGCTGCGCGTCCTGCCAGGCACCTCTGAAGCTGAACGCAAGCGTTTTGCACATCAATCTCTACTGACAAGGGTGGCGGTGGTGATGTTTCCCACAGTGTGGCTGTCTTAACTCGCACGTGCCAGCTCCTGCCCACCCCACACATGGATAGATGTGCCTGCACTCCTAAGCACTGCCCCTGAACTCCGACGTTTCCATCTCCATCATGGTAATTTGGACTTCTGCACGTGCCCTTACTTACGAGGATTTGGGGTGAGGAAAAAAGAAAACAATGCATGCTTCTTGGGTTTCAGAATGGGAAAAAAAAACTAGATTTACCCAAGAATCCCAAAGCCTTTAGTTTAAGAGACTATTTAATACTCTTATTAATCATTTTTAATCCGTTTGCTTTTAATTAAGAAACAGCATGATGCTTTCCTATCAACATATGCCAGGGAGCAGATTAATTGTGGCCTAAGATAACTCTCCTTGATTGGTGTAATGTATTAGCTAACGAGATGCCTGCTTCTGACAATGCTCAGGCACCGCACTGGAAAGCCAGCTGCCCTCCAGAGAAAACTCTTCTGCTGTCCCCTCCTGTAGCCAGAATATGCTAGGTATTTAAATTAAACATTGAAAAAGTTCCCAGACAGAATTAAAGCAACACATTCCAAGTTTTTGAAAATATAGGCCCCTCATGTGAAAGATTTGCTGTTCACTCAAAATACGACTGGGTGATGACCACCAAGTCAAACCCTGGTCAAGTTTTGACCACAGCACAGAGCACACGAAGGCCATGGGGTCGCGATCCTAGCCAACAGCGTTTTTAGCAAGAATCAACAAACGCAGGTGCCACGGCACCACAGGTTTTTTGTAACAGACCTGGGAGGGTTTCCTCTACTGTGTGCTTCCCTCATGAGGGTCAGGGAGTCTGCAATTCCTTGTTCGCCCTCCAGAAATGGAGCTGTAGGAATCATCATTCCGACCAGAAGGACGGGCAACCCTATGCTGTTTACATTTCCCTCCTTAAATTTATGAGAACGTGGCTGAATATTCCCACTGTGGATTTTAACCACGTGTGACATGCTGGGTGCTAACCTCATGACAGGCCTGGGCCCCTACGTCACCTGCCTGCACTCATCCCAGTCAGAACATTTTAAGACCAATAAAATATCAACAATTAAACGTCACAACAGTGGCCTTACAGTACGTGTTCAGCTGGCACTATATCCTGCTCTGCATCAGTGGGTCAGTATCTCTGGCACTACTCAGCTCACTAATTGTATGTAGTCATTAGTCTATCTTACAAAATCTAAATGACCTGTTTGGAAAGTTTCATTTCTAACGTATCGGATTGCTGTTAAGCCCTCCGTACTCAATGGTACAGCAGGGCCTGGGAGTGACCAGGGCACAGGCTGATGGATGTGAGCCGTGATTACCATGCCCTGCAGATAAGTCACCTTGTGAGCTGCCTGGAGACACCTCAGTAAAGTGATTTTTTCTGAGGCTTTGGCATACCGTAGCAAATAGCCATGTGGGCTGGGGTGGCCTGCTGGCCCCATCTCCTGATAGCCACTCCAGCCTCAGCCCCAGGCCCAAGGCCCAAGGCATACTGCCCAGGTTCTGCCTCACCTTTTTGCTTCCTGGCCCTAGATCAGAAGTTTGGTGCATGAGACTTGTCCACGGGAAGCTTGGGGACAGTGGAAGTCAAACAACCCTGTATCAGTGGTGCTTTTTCCTCTGCCTCCCTCACAAGGGCCTCCACTGATGACTCATCTCATTTGGAAATCCAGACTAAGAATGAATGGGTTGGGACTTCCCTGGTGGCGCCGTGGTTAAGAATCCGCTTGCCAATGCAGGCGACACAGGTTCGAGCCCTGGTCCGGGAAGATCCCACATGCCGCAAAGAAACTAAGCCCATGCGCCACAACTACTGAGCCTGTGCTCTAGAGTCTGTGAGCCACAACTGCTGAGCCCTCATGCCACAAGTACTGAAGCCTTCGTGCCTACAGCCCGTGCTCCGCAACAAGAGAAGCCACCGCAATGAGAAGCCCGCGCACCGCAACAAAGAGTAGCTCCTGCTCAGCACAACTAGAGAAAGCCTGTGAGCAGCAACGAAGACCCAACACAGGCAAAAAATAAAAATTTAAAATAGAGTGAATGGGTAGCTTCCTGGACAGTAAGGGTGCACTGTGGCAACCTAGATCATGGATACATTTAAAGAGCACGCCAAGTCAGAGAACACCGACTGAGAATCTGCTGGGTACATGGCTCCCACCAAGACCATTTCAGCTGCACTGAAACTCTCAGTCCACCTTCTAACGTGCTGTGCTGAGGGAGGAGGAAACTGAGCGCCAGACATGGCGCCAGACACTTACGATGTCCTTTAAAACGCAATAAGCCTCGTGAAATAAACATCTCTATTTTTACACATGAGGAAAGGGAGGCTTAAATATGTCTAAGCCAGTAAATTGTAAAGCTGGGATCCAAAAAGTGTGAGATTCCAAATACCACATTCTTCTCAACTTCTACCACTTGGGCTTGGGGAAAAAATCAGCTTGTCTGAAAAACCACATACCTTCAACTATGGATCTAAGAATCAGGAAAAGAAACGTGCCCATGAAACAGATGTGTGCCTTGTTCTTATGACCCAATTTAAATCTAAGCTCTCGCTATTTTTTCAGGGAGCTCTGGTGATGCTTCTCTTCTGCCTGCAGTGAAACTGTGAACCAACCATAAACCCTACTATCCCCTACAATGGGACTGTCCCTATGGACTCAAACAGAATCCCATAACTCATGGTAACAGACTCCTCTAAGGGAAACAAAAGAATTCTACTGCTCAGTTATATAACATCACAGTGTGAATCTCTTTTTTCAGGATTAAGATTTTTTTAAAAAACCAAAACTCTATGAAGAAAACACAGCACGGCTAACAGATGCCTATCACTGTCTTTCCCTACCAGTAACCACAGTAAGGATCAGAGGGTCACTTCTTGAGGCAAAGCCAGGGTTTAGACCTTGCAAGAGACAGTGTACAATATCCATCCCTGACTGAAGGATCGAGGAAGGGCACCAGTTTTGGGGTTTGAAAGGCCATTCCCAAGCACCGAGCAGACTTGGTCCCTCAGAGGCAGCCACTCAGCTTTTGAACACGGCAACACTTTCTTCTCTCAAGGGTGCTGCAGATTTCATCACCAGCCCCACACTAAACCGGGTCCTGCTGAGCCCGTAGAATCCAGAAGGTTTTAAAGCCACATCGTGGGACCACCAGCCCTTCCTCTCTCTCCTCGACTGTCATCCTGGACTGAGAGCTCAGGGGGACGCTCTCTCCTGTAGATGGGAGGCAGGGGAGACGGCCTCGGTTCTTGGGTACATTTGGGTCCCAGAGCCTCTGGCCTCCCCTCCTGAGCCATGGGGCCAGGCTGTCTTCTGCACTTGATCTCCAGCGAGGAGTCTGTGCACACAGGTGACTGTTTTCTCCATCGACAAGATGGCGATGACCTGCTTCTCCAGACACGCTGTCCCCTGGGAGTGGGATGTTAAGGCGCAACTGAAGGGCCTGTGTGCTGGCTTCACGCTCGGAGGGGAGCCGTCCTTCCTCGCACCCTTGTGCCCACTGAGGCTGTGCACATCCGTTAGTGACTAATGGCGGAGGAAGGCGTGCGGGCCTCTCCTGGCCGCACACGCACACTCCATTTACCTGGCTGGCCTCTCCTAACCGGAGAACAGCCTCTTATTTTACACTTGTGTGACTTTCAGTGCCAACTTCCGCTGCAAGCTGCCAGTGGCCACTGACAAAATTGTCTCACTCAATTATGATGCCAAAGACTGACCTTAACCTGAACCACATGTCGCATGAGGCTGCGCATCTGAAATATTTATCCAAGGAAGCTTTTCGGTCATAAAGAAACGGGTAGACTTAACACAGAGGTGAATCTTAGAAGCACTCCGACTCACTGACTTTAAAACTTATAGCAAATCTTGGGGTTCCTTCCCAGGAACAGTCAGCAGAGACCTCAAGCAATACTTCCCAGGAGGAGGCGGGTGTACCCTCCATCCGGCCCTGCAGCAATTCTCTAAGTCGGCAGTCACCAACTGTTTTTGATCACGTAGCTATCAGGAAAAGAGACACGTGTATTTCCAGCACATACTATCCATATTCTGATAAAATGTATATATGATGTATATGATTTAATCCAGATACTATGAATAAAGGTTGATTTCTTTCTTTTTCTTAGTAAAAATAGAAATAAAAGTCCCAACTTTTTCTCCCCGTCTTCCCGTGGACTGTCTCGTGTAGCCCAGGATTCCAGAAGCAAATGCTGGTGCCTGACTGTCCCAGCCTCAGACCTGCCCCAGCCTCAGCCCCGGGGCAGGAGCACTAGGGACACCATCTCAGCGGGCGCTGCTCCGAGGTGTGCGCCTTCCCCATGAGATCACCCCCAGGAGATGCCGGATCCGTAGTTCCCTGCAGGGTGGACATTTCCTTCCAGCTCGGATTTGCAATCAGAAGACCTTCAGCTGGAGTCATGGCATCTGCCGCCTGGATCACCATCCCCTCCCGTTAGGCTCCTGCTCGTGCCCCCTCAGCGCTGCCCTCCATGCAGCCCCTGAGCGGTCTCTCTACAACACGCATCACAGTATGTCCCTCTGCCACTTCAAATTCTCAGTGGCTTCCCAGGCCTCAGGACAAAGTCCCAGCCCCTCCACATGGCTCTCCTGGCCCTACACCATCCCGGGCTCTAAGCCGTCCTGAAATTCCTGCAGTGCCTCGGGTGCACGGTACTCTTGCTGTCAGGCTTGAAACATGCGGTTCCTTCTGCCTGGAACATTCCTCCTGTCTTTTTTTTTGTTTTTTTTGCGGTACGCGGGCCTCTCACTGCTGTGGCCTCTCCCGTTGCAGAGCACAGGCTCCGGACGGGCAGTCACGGGCCCAGCCGCTCCATGGCATGCGGGATCTTCCTGGACCGGGGCACGAACCCACGTCCCCTGCATCGGCAGGCAGACTCTCAACCACTGGGCCACCAGGGAAGCCCCCGCCTCCTGTCTCTTAATCCAACCTTTTCCTCTGGTTCATTCCTACTTTGTTTTCAGGTCCCTGCTGAGACATTACTTCTAGAAGTCTTCCCAGACTCTGTCCTCCCTTCCCACACAGTGGGTCGGGTAGCCCTTCTCTGTGCTCTACGATGCCCTGGGTCTGCCATGTTTGACGTTGGCCTCACTGTTGTATGTGACCCCTTGACGAATCTGTCTCCCTGACTTGGTGGTGAGCTCTGCAAGGACAGGAGCATATGCCTGCCTCCTTCACTGTCTGGTGTACAGGAAGCATTCAGAAAGGTTTGCGGAATGACGGAATGAGCTGCAAAGAACGCCCTACCACCTCCTCTCACAAGCCATCAGGACATACTACTGTGGGGAGGACACAGGCCGAGGCCCACATCTCCCTTCCACTCCCGAGGCCCGGGGATTCTTAGATAACAAGCCTTGCAGTGCCAGGGGTGGGTGGGGGGCGGGGGAGGAGCTGGACGTGAAGGCTTCTCCAAGGGGGCCCACCTACCTTCACTGTCCCTTCCACTTCCACAAACCAGCGCCTTAACATGGCCTGGATCTGGCCGTCGGTCAGCTCAGGGTTGGCGTTGTGGATTTTCTTCTTGACCAGGTCCTCCAGCAAGAGACGCCTCAGCCTCCAGTAGAAGAAGGTACGGGATGTCTTCCAATCCAGGATGTCCTACACCCAGACAACAATAAGCTTAGTCGCCCCAGCTCGGTGCCCAGAGGGGACTCCACGGGCACAAACCCTACCCTCCAGCGAGCCCCTCAGAGACTCTAGAGTGGCCGTGAGCCCAGCCCCTATAGACGGCTGCCCAGTTCAGAGCCCAGCCCCACGCCCCCCGCCAACCGCAGCACTGCACAGGGAGGGCCTGACCATCGCTCAGCTCACACGGAGCTGAGATATTCGGGGGTGCAGGGCTCAGACTCCCGGGTAACAGAGACCGCGGGGCTGCTTTTGAGCAGGCGGTTCAGACAGCTCGCACGCAGGTCAAGTGTGAACTAGCCGCTGCTGGGACCTTGACACTGGGGTCATCCATCACCTGAGGAACCCCGGGCAGCTGTCCCCAGTGGAGTGCCTGGGAATCAGTTTCTCGCCAGCAAAATGGAGCCTGCCTCCTGAGGAGTCCCCGGGAAACTAACTCATAAGCTGTTTTAGGATGGTAGTGGGAACAGAAAAAGGGAAAATTCTCGCCAGAAGAACTGAACACGGTTTGATCTGCACACGCTGTTTTAATGCAGCCCCGAGAAATCCCTGGGTGGGAGCCCGTGGGCACAGGACAGATACGGGCTGGCGGCTGGTCTCTGACAAGTCAGGAGAAGTGGCGACCACCGTACTTACGTTGATGACACCCTTCTCCTGCATCCGGCCCGGTGTATCGTGCAAGTCAGCAAACTGCACGGCCACCTGGCGGTAAATGGGAAGGAGAAAGTCCTCCCGCTCCTTCAGCTTGCTCTCCAGCTCCTTCCGCTCAGCCGCGCTTAGCTCGGGGGTGCCTGCAGGGAGACACACTGTCAGGCGCTGGCGGACCAGGAGCCTCTGCTCAGAAGCAGCCACAGTCACGGGAAGCTCTAAGGCTCAGCTCTCCAACGTCTTCACTGCCTCTCTACTGACAACTGGACTCTGCCAGATGCCAGACCTGTCCCTGCCTTGCCACAGGGCTCCCGTGCCCTCCCTTCCCTGTGGGGCTGACGACCATGAAAGCAGCCCTTGGGGGTCCCACTCCCCAAGTAGGTGCCAGCCCGTGCCACTCACCACCGCTCTGACTGACAGCGGGCCCCTCATCCCCACGAAGGGCACCGTGCCATGCCCTGCTGACCAGCACTAGAGCGGCCAGGCTGCTCCGGGTGTGGGACACGCTGCGGGGGGGGCACGCCCTGTGCCTCCGCACACAGACCAGCAGTTCTTCCTTCCCACGTCCACACCAGTCACCTGCCCGCCTGGACAGGGCCTGATGACTCCTCAGCTTGCAAGCTGCTTTACTTCACAGCTTTAATCTCAGGTTTGTATACTCTTAACCTGAAATTAGTAGAATCCAATCCAATTAGAGCCAGAGGCATGTGTCTCATGCCAGCTCCGTGGATTAGCCAGCCTCCTAGTCTCCTGCCTGGGCTGCTACTGCCAGAGCCAACCCCTGACCACAGTGACAAAGACATTCTAGTTCTTGGGCTAAAAGCAGAGGAGGAGGGAGAAAGAGAAAGGCAGTCCACAAAACCCCATTTGGATCCCCAAGCTTATGAGCACACAGCACCCTTACGCAACAGATGAGAGTTTGGACTCCTTATAACAAGCAGCCTCCCACCCCCACTCAACAGTGTCCCAGGAGAGGCGCTACTACGTTGTGTTTTTCTTCCTAATTACTCTCAGAATGGAACTTGCAATCAATACCGAGAATTTATCTGCCTGCCCAGTAAGGAGTAGTAAGTCTAACTGAAAGAGCAATAGGTGACAGCCCCTGGGGTTGGGGACAACCTGAAGTGCTTTGTCACCAAAGCTGACAAATAAATACATGACCACAGGTGATGGGATGCAAAAGATCAAGGTCTATTTCAAGCATGTCTGTCTGGAACGGGCCTTGCTTTTTATGCCACTATGAATCACATGCCATAAACAGCCTTGGGCTGCTGAGTGAGCCATATTATACCCAAACACATGTATAACTCTAGTACTTAGCTTCAGTCTTATGAGGTTTTTGGATGCCCAAGTCCACCTTTTTTTTTTTAAAACCCATCACTACTTTGAAACTGTGACGAAGGGTACAAAGGGCTATCTTTCCTTGGGCTCTCACACAGAGGCAACCACTGGCCCATCACGTTGGGCCCCTGACCCCCCAACAGCCTTCTTTCCAAACCAGGTAAACAGCAGTGGGCACCACACTGTGGGATGAGATGGAGGCCCGTTCATTCTAGGTGGACCTGCCTGGAGAGTTCCTGGGAGGGGAGCTGACCAGCTTCTTCTGAGATGAGATGGTCTCGGGTATAACACCCTTGACAGGGAAGCAAACATTTTTCCTTCTCCAATAAAAGGAACCAAGACTCCTTGGAGAAACGGTTTATTCCGCGGCTGGGGTAGGAGAAATATAAGATGAGCCTGGAGTGTATTGTCACAAAAAGCGGGGAAGCACTCAAAAACTGACTGGGACATGTTAAAAGGACACAGGAACCAGTGTGAAGGTGTTCTGACCGGCTAAATCTGGGACAATTTGAGCACCAGATAGAATATTTATGGAATTAAATAAGAACCCACGAGTCACCCTGACATAAATAAATAAATGGGGGAGAAGGGAAGGGAAAGCCCTCTCTCTCCCCAGACTAACAATTAATAGAGAAAGAATGATGGAATTAGAAAATCACCATTTTACAGCCATCACAGTCATTGATTCTGCCAAGAATTATCAACAGATACTAAAACTAGTGGGTAAGCCTTTGAGGAACAGGATATTTACATAGTCTCAAAGCAGCTCCTTACAAATTACTTGCTAATTACAAAGGGGAAGATGGCAACTTTACAGTGGATTAACCCAGTGAACAAAACCTTAGAACAAGTAATCAGAGCTAACCAGCACCAAGAACAGGACAAGTTGACATCACGTGCCTCCTAATACGACATCCTGAGAAGGACATGACATCACTTTTGCAGTATTCCTGCCAAAAATGTATAATCTGAATCTAACCATGGAAAATATAAGACAGATTCAAACTGAGGAACGCTGCAAAAAGCGGCCTGGACTCTTCAAAAACTGTCAAGATAATGAAAGACAAAGAAAGGCCAAAGAACTATTCCAGATTAAAAGAGACAAAATACTGGACAACAAATTGCAACATGTGCTCTGAGATTAGATCTCAGATATAGACCGGGAAAAAAAAAAAAAAAAAAAGGCAAAAAAAATTTTTTTTTTTTTTTTTTGTGGTACGCAGGCCTCTCACTGTTGTGGCCTCTCCCGTTGCGGAGCACAGGCTCCAGATGCGCAGGCTCAGCGGCCATGGCTCACGGGCCCAGCTGCTCCACGGCATGTGGGATCTTCCCGGACCGGGGCACGAACCTTCATCCACTGCGCCACCAGGGAAGCCCCAACTGGTAAAATTTTAATATGAATTATGGATTAGACAGCAGTATTGTATCAATGTTATAGCTTCTGATTTTAATAAATGTACTTTGCTTATGTAAAAGAAAGTCTGTGTTCTTAGAAACACACACTGAATATTTACGGATAAAGGATCGTGATGTCTACAGATTAGCTCACATGGTTCAAAGAAAACGTATGTGTGCAGAGAGAGTGAGCGAGGGAGTTTGTGCATGTGAAAATTGTAAAGCAAGTCGAAGAAGATGGTTAACAGTAGGTGAATTGGAGAAAAGGGCATCAGAAGTTCCTTGTACCATTCTTGTAACTTTCCTATAAAATTATATCAAATGGAAAGTTAAAAAAAGAAATGCAACTAAAAAAAAAAATTATCCTGGCTCCACAGTGCATATAATCAGTAATCAAAGCTAATATTTACAGGGCACTGGGCACTATTCTAAGTGCTTTACATCTATTAACCCATTTAATCCTACAACAACCTTATGAGGTTGGTATTCCTATTATCCTCATCTTACAGGTGAGGAAACTGAGGCACTGAGAATTTATGTAACGTACCAAGGTCACAAAGCTAGAAAGGGGCAGAGGCAGGACCCGGATGCAGCAGCTTGGCTCCCAAAGATTTTTTTTTCCTTCTTTTTGCAGTACGCGGGCCTCTCACTGTCGTGGCCTCTCCCGTTGCGGAGCACAGGCTCCGGACGCGCAGGCTCAGCGGCCATGGCTTACGGCCCCAGCCGCTCCGCGGCATGTGGGATCTTCCCGGACCGGGGCACGAACCCGCGTCCCCGGCATCGGCAGGCGGACTCTCAACCACTGTGCCACCAGGGAAGCCCTCCCAAAGCTTTTGAACACTGTGTTGTGTGTGTTTCTGGCTTATGTGTACAAGCGCTTCGGTACTAGTATCCCTTTAACTTCAGAAAAGGCTAAATGAGGATGGCAGACTCCTGCCTGATAAAGCTGAGGTTCCACCTCAGTCCCACCCCACGACTAGACTGAGATGGCATCTCCAGTAATTCCCATTCTGTATGCAAGTCTCTAGGGTATAGCGCCTCTTGTTACAGGCATACCTAGAGAATACTTTATTGCTAAAAAATGCCAAAACAAGTATAAAAACATCAAAACATAACATCAGAGATCACTGATCACAGATCACCATAAGAAATATAATAATAATGAAAAAGTTTGAAAGCACAGTAAAGCAAGTTATACCTGTACTGTATTTGTTATGGTGAAATCAAACAATGCTATCAAGCAGGACTGCACACTATAGAGAAATTGTTTGTGAAAGGAAGAGTCAGTCGATGCAGCAAACCTCACTGGTGTCTTACTTTAAGAAATTGCCACGTCCGCCCCCCACCCCCCGCCACCTTCAGAGCCCACCGCCCTGATCAGTCAGCAGCCACTAACGTCGAGGCAGGACCCTCCACCAGCAAAAAGATTATGATTCACGGAAGACTCAGATAATGGTGAGCATTTTTTGGCACTAAAGTATTTTAAATTAGAGTATATGTACATTGCTTTTCAGATGTAATGCTCTTGCACACTTAACAGTGTAAACATAACTTTTCTATATACTGGGGAACCAAAAAGGTCACGTGACTCGCTTTATTGCGATATTCACTTTATTGTGGTGGTCTGGAAGTGAACTCGCAATATCTCTGAGGCACTGCGAGATCATCAGGTAAAATCACAGCCCTGCTGGGGGGCGGGGGACAGCAGGACCGTGAATATGGCTGAATAGGGACTTCCAGACCCTCACAACGTTCTCCCTCAGGGTCAACAACATATATACATATATGCGCTCCGTATACAACACACACCATTTATTAAGCATTTCCTACGTGCCAGGCACTGCACTCCATGATTTTAGGATCACACAGCTCATGAGTCACCACGCGCAGTTCAGACTCAGGTCTGGTCAGCTGCTAACACTGCTGCCAAGCAGAATACTTCAGAGTTACTGAACGCTTTCCAAGTTGCTTCAGATACATCATCTCTACTCTTTATAATAACCCAACCTTACAGACAGGGTCTCTGTTTCACAAATGAGAAAACCAAGGCTCTGAAACATCAAAGTGACTTGCCCAATGACACCCAATCTCTTAAGTAGAAAAGTCAGGATTTACACTTGGGTCTGGCTGTCTCTGAAGCCTGTGTTCTACATTAAATGGTACTGAAAGTGGCCAAGCAGGAGACCTGGCAGTGGCCACAGAAGGGCAATTAGCTGGAGAGAGTGGTTCATTGTGTTAGGAGGAGTTAAGAGCACAGCTCAGCACTGGGTGCAGAGCAGGGGGACTTCTGCGCTTAGGAACAGAGCTGGGGGAATAAGACCGTGGCTTTACCCGGTTGGAGAGACAGAGGAGGCTAATTCCTGGACTAACAAAATTCTCATCCACCCAATCAAGCTATCCTAGAGTTCTGAAAGAATACCAAAATAAACACCTACAATACTCTGGCCCTCCTGAGTGAGACGAGGAAGATCCCAGAACATTCCCCCAAAGCCTGCGTTGTCTGATTCCTTCGGTGACGCCTCTGATTGCAGTTCAAGACCTACCTCAAAAAAGCATAAAAGCAAGGAAAAGACAGAAGTAGAGAACGTATGTATTTTTAAATGCCCATGAGAAAGAGAAAGATTTGTGTGCTTTAAGGGGGAAAAAAAGGTTTTCTACATTTTATTTTCTAAAAGTCAAAGGCCGCTGTTAAGCTTGTTTTACACCCTTCTGTAGCACACCGAGGGCCCCTCTCCTTGTACAGCAAAGCAGCCAGCCCCAGTAATGATTTAGGGGAGATGAACAAATATGTCAATGTCTATTTTCTGCTTAATTTAAAAGCAGCGTCTATAAAGATTTTTGACTTCTGAACCCCACTCTCCTGAAAGAAAGAAGGTAAGAATGAGGAGGGGGATAAAGAGTGATTATCCCATCATTGATCGTTTGTCAGGAGCATTTCTTATTCACTGGACTATTGTAAAAAGCTAAGCTCTCGATCAATCCTATAAGCTCCCTGTACAATTAAATATCTTGGAATGGTTTTCTTTCTTTTCTAGCCAGACTGCAGGGCCTCAGGGTTTTTAGGAAAGCAAGCCAGTGTGTGTGCATGTGTGAGTGTGTTTAAGAATATGCTACAAAGAGGAAAGTCATTCTTTCTAGAATCCTACTTTAGGAAAAGGCTGAAATGGGAAAAGGGAAAAGAGAGGTCGGTCACGCCCATGCCTTCCTTCCCAAAATAAAGAGTCCCCATGAAATCCTAAAAATCCAACCTTACAGTTAAAAATGTTTAAAGAGTTAAAACGCAAGAAGAGGTATTACTAGTCTGATCAAACGAAAGTAACATTATTGAGATGTTACCATACACTCGTGCTGTTTAAGTACTTTTCATCTCATTTTATCTTCACGACAACCCTAAAAGATTGCTGTGATCTTATCGATGGGGAAACTGAGGCACACAAAAAAAGTGAAGTAACTTGTCCAAGGCCACAAAGCCAGGAAATGATGGAGCTGGGACTTGGGCTTAGGCAGTCTGGCTTCAGAGTCCATGCTTTTTAAATGAAACAAGTTAAACTGACCTGCAAGTGTCCACAGGACAGCAGCCTGTCAGGTGTTCCAGGGGCCAGGACATAATGAAAAGCCACATCTCTCCTCCATGGGGTTAAAGCTGAAGAGAAGCTTCTGAGGAGACCACTGATTTCTGCGGCAGGAGGTGCTTTTACCCAGCCTTGACCCTGGGGGAGGGCGGGAGGTGGCCAGCCTTACCGTATGGATGAGCAGACCATGGAGTATGATTTGGGGGGAGGGTGAGACCTTCAAAGCTTAGGATAAAAATCAGAGTGGTAGGCTACAAATTCTCTGCTCAGCCAAAGGCACTAGGTGACCTTGCAGAAATCTCTTTCCTTTTCTGAGCTGTTTCTCATTTATGTTAACAACCATCCTAATCTGGCAAACAGGAAAAATGTTGTATAAAAGGATGTGATATTAAAGTTGTGCTCTTTTAATTCTTAACTTTTTTTTTAGTTCTATCAAGAAGCCTATGTAAATTTAAACCCAATTTTAACTTTTATGTGCCCTTCCTCCTCTGAAGAAGGCAATTTGCTGTGATTGGTTAAATACTTAGGATGCTAAAGAAAAGAACTAGATCACCCTCCCCACTAAGCTCCTGAATATCTCAGATATGAGAACACATACCCATTCCTCAACCTTAAGATTGAAAAATCAGCATAAAAAAGACTGGAATCTTATTAAGATTCAGAAGTACAAACATAAGTAAATGTTTAAAAGATCTATGTAACCATATTTTCTATGTTGAAAGAAATTTCTCTAAAATACAGTAAGATAGGGTGGAAAAAAAAAAAAAAACCTGCAAAACTATTTCCGTATCCATAACAGGTGTGCCTTTCTTTACACAAAAGCATTCTTGAAAAACTGCGGAAATCAGATCCTGTTTTAAATGCTTAAGGGAGCTATTTAGAAGGAACCCTGCAGTGAATCCTTTGGTTAAAGCAAATAATCCTTTTGTAATGGGAATAATTTCTCCCAGTGTATCTAGTTTTTTCTAAAATCCCATTTTCATATATCTGCTTTTCTTCAAAGGGGGCCATAACTATCTAAATACAACTGTATATGCATATTGATTTTAATAGCAATCCTCTCAAGGGATGTTTAACCCTGAGGTTCCTTCCGATGGCGTTAGTGCTCTACTGTTCATATTTTTTAAAACCATTATAGTAAAGCCAAAGATTTCCAAATGGGGATAAAAAAATATATTAAATACATTACTCCCCCTGCAGCCTTGTCCCCTGTGCCCCCATGCAAACACCCCACACAAAAGAGTCAGGAAACAGCACAGAATTCTGAATTCTAATGGCAATTAAGCCTGGCAGTCTGTACTATTTTCTTTCTCTAAGTTGCTCTTCCTAAGTCTGGCAGGTGGGAGGACAAGGATCTGGGTCATCTGGGACCAAGTGGGGAAGAGAGTCCCTCTGACAAGTTCTCAGGACAGCCTCAGGCAGGCAGAAGCTTAGGTACAGTCTAACAGAATGCCTGCCAGGTCCCTCCAGCCTGAGGGAATTGTGACTTACTCCTTCCTGGGAAAAGGCAAGCCCACATGCTTCTATAAATACAATCAGATTAACAGATCGCACCAAAAGGATGACCCCCTTCTTCCCAGAAAATGTTGTCACTGTTGCACTAAATTGCATCAAGCCAAAGACCTTCTGAATTGGTGTGACGAGGTGGGTTTTAAGCTGCTGCTAACTTAAGGGAGGATCCCATCATCTCTACCTTCATGATAGAAAGTCTTACGTTGTTTCTCAGCAGCCTACCTACCAAGGAGCCCAGTGCTTGGGGGCCTTGGGGCCAGGGAGGACACTCTGTGTACAACAGGGGAGAGGGCCAGAGGCCACTTCCCAGGCTGAGTATTAGGACTTCCTTCTTTCCCATGATCAACTTTCCAGGTAAGGACACTGCTTTGTGCCTCAAATAAGCAACCTGGGCTCTTTACAGCTTACAGCATCTTGAAGAGGGCACAAGAGATAGAAAAGCACACACAGCGCAGAAACTTCGATCACCTCCGCCAGAAAAGCAGCTTAACCCTTGAGTCCCCTTAACTCAAGGAACTATCCATTTCCTGTCATCCCACTGGCTAAAGAGAAGGCTTGGGAGTGAGGCATTCCTGAGGATTTTCACAGACACATGTATCCTCACCCGCAGCCACAATACTCCATCTACGCCCAGGGTGCCTCAGGCCGGGAGGCGTGTGGGCTGTGGGCTAGGGCCTTATGGGCCAAGCAGGGGCCAGCAGTGGTGCTCGCTGCTGCCCGTGTCAGACCGTCACTCCCAGAACGTGCTCCGTCCACGTGGGCATGGCCAGTGCGCTGCATGGCAGGCTGCCCAGCTGTCTGGGAACAGGGCCACGACCAAGACGTGTGTCTGGAGCAGAATAAAGTTCCACCAAGCGGCTCCTTGGCCCAGGTGCTCTTTGTACTGAGGAGAGGGATGGCAGGGAGCTTACAGTGGCTTCACACTTGGGCCAGAGGGTCCTCTCTCAACCTAAATTGATTTGTCACTTCCCTTGGAACACAAGAGGAGGATGAGGATCCAGAAGAGGATCTCACGTCACAGCATCAAGAGGCCAGGCTGGGAAGGCTGTCCTGCTCTAAGGCCACTCTCCCTGTCCTGGAGGTAAAAGGATATCAGAGAGACACAGGGAAGCCTTGGAGGGCTGTGCTCTGTTTCCAAAGAAGGAATTTAATTTCCTTAAGGCGACCAGAATGGTAGGACATTTTCCTCTCTGCACTGACTCTCCCAAGCCCCGGGTTCTGAGAACCCAGGGTCAGAACTGGTCCAGCAATGCAAGACTCTGGTATTTGCTCTGACATCACATTGCTTGCTGCGGTAATTCTTCCCTTTACCTTTATCAGGGACCAATCTATGTACTATTTTCATACTCTTGTTATAATCACAGAACTGTAAACTAGTAATTCACCACCTCTACCCAAACTAACTATATAAAATGACAAAAGGCCATTTTTTAAAAATTAGAATCCTGAAAGAGATGATGTTAGCTGTTCAGAAGTTAAATATTATTCATTACCCTTAGAGAGTATTTTGAGCACCGTCAATCACCATGCACTGGTTTGTCTAAGTGACCTGATGGCAGGCTCCCCCGTGCAGAGGTCCATTTGGGAAGAGACTGGGAACACAGGATAACATCAACTCCTCAGGCGTCCTACTATGTCAGATTCCTCTCCGTGGAGTTGGCTTCAGATCACAAAGGGGAAGCACTCTTGTTTAAATAACTCGTTTAGGGCTTCTCTGGTGGTGCAGTGGTTGAGAGTCCGCCTGCCAATGCAGGGGACACGGGTTCGTGCCCCGGTCTGGGAAGATCCCACATGCCGCGGAGCGGCTGAGCCCGTGAGCCATGGCCGCTGAGCCTGCGCATCCGGAGCCTGTGCTCCGCAACGGGA
>RJWK010023679.1:12335-29026 GCA_004363435.1 Platanista minor | reverse complement strand
ATATATAGTCTATGTTTATCCTTTATAGATGTGTAGTCCTATATCCTATATAATCGTTTCATACATATATCCTATCTTCCTCCTCTGTGCCTTTTCAGCAAGGTGTATGTGTGTGCACATATATATGTGTATATAAAATGTCCACGCCTCCTGAAAAAGTGGTGCTCGGTCCAGATCTAGAAGCTAAGTGAGTGCGTCGGTGAGAGCAGAGGCGGGACCGTCTCGGGCAAGGATGGGCCCAGAGGTGGGAACCCCTCTGGTGTGTGGGAGGAACCAGAACAGCACCAGTGGAGAGCAGTGAGTGAGAGACAGGGTCGGGGAAGAGCTGGGAGCAATGGTGAGAGGGACAGGTCGGTGAAGGCTTGTGGGGAGACGAGAACCGCACCTTGACCATGATGGGGCCAGCAGCCCGCAGGCCTGGACCAGAGCCCGGGGCCGCCATCTGTCTGAAGGTGGCGGGAGGTCTCTGGCTGCTGTAGAGGATAGATGGCTAGTGACGGGACTGCTCGAACCCCCTTGAAGTCTGCGTGAGTTTCCATTGCAGCTGTAAAAAAAATACACAGATTTATTGACTTAAGGTAACACACCTTAATTATCTTACGGTTTTGTAGATTAGAAGGCCATTATGGGCTGAAATCAAAGGGTCAGTAGGGCTGCATTCCTTTCGGGATATTTCTAGGGGAAAATCTGTTTCCTTGACTTCATCCTCCTCTAAAGATGTTGGTCAAAGGATACAAACTTACAGTTTTAAGATGAGTAAGTTCTGGGGATCAAATGTACAGCCTGGTGATTACAGTTAATAATACTGTATTATACACACTACAATACATAAAATAGATAAATAATCAGGACCTACTCTATAGCACAGGGAACCATGTTCAATGTCTTGTAATAGCCTACAATGGAAAAGAATCTGAAAAAGAATGTGTGTGTGTGTGTGTGTGTGTGTGTGTGTGTGTGTATATATATATATATATATATATATATATATATATATATGACTGAATCACTTTGCTGTACACCTGAAACATTGTAGATCAACTACACTTTAATTTAAATTTTTTTTTAATTTTAGAAAAGAATGTACCCCCTCCCCAAAAATAAAGCTGTACATCATGTAGAAAAATATAATAATACTGTATTATATACTTGAAAGCTTCTAGAAGAGCAGATTTTAAATGTTCTCACTACAAATAAAATCATCACCAGTATCATTTGAGGTAGTGGAGGTGTTAACTAACCTAATTATGGCCATCATTTCACAATATATACTTGTATCAAACCATCACGTTGTACGCCTTAAATTTACACAGTATCGTATGTCGAGTATATCTCAATAAAGCAAGGGGGAAGAAAACTAGGAAAAAATAGGTTGAATATTGAAACCAGTGGCGATTCCAGTTTTGTCTCAGAGTGAAAGCAAAACTCGTAAAAACAGAAAGGATTACAATAGCTATAATAACAAAATAATAAAATACAATACTTACAAAAAATGAAAGAATAGATCAATTTTCGTATTTCATCTGATTTAGTCCATCATTGATTTCAAATACCATTAAGAAAGAAAAATGCTGCAGCTAAAAACATGACCCAGGGCTGACACTGTTAATTGGAAAGTGCGTCCTGGTTTCAGAGATGTTACAAATGGGAAGGAGAAAAGAGCAGTCTTAGGACAGATGAAATTCAGTCATCCTTTAGGGATGGAATCCTAGGCTTGTAAAGTCTGCTTTAGGCAAATGCTTTTAAAAAGGTATTTATTTTTTTACTTTTCAGTATCCTTAGGGAAGGTTTGTCTAAATGAACAAAGCAGGAGGTGTATTGGCTAAAACTTCAAAGATGTTCCCACTTAAAATTTAAAATCTGCCTTTAAGAAAGTAAATAGGGACTTCCCTGGTGGCGCAGTGGTGAAGACTCCGCGCTCCCAATGCAGGGGCCGCGTGTTAGATCCCTGGACAGGGAACTAGATCCTGCATGCATGCCACAACTAAGACCGGGGGCAGCCAAATAAACAAATAAATAAATAAATATTTTTTAAAAAGAAAGTAAGTAAAATAAAGACCCCCCCCTCAGCCCCTGGTCCGTGACCCCTGCCTCCATCTGCAAAGCTTTGCGTTTCTGACTCGTCTGTTATTCCAAGGTCACAGCTCTCTCTGATTCTCTTTTCCTGCCTCTGTTTTCCACTGCTACGCTGGGCCCACTGGAATCACCCAGGACAATCTCCGTGGCTCACGGTCAGCTGATCACAGCCTTGATTCCATCTACAACCTCATTTCCCTTTGCCATGTAACCCAACCTATGCACAGCCTCCAGGAACCAGGGTGTCGGCCTCCTTGGAGGCACATTGCCCTGCTTACCACTGCCATCTTGCCAACTTCTCAACCGACTGGATGTGCCTCTCCTGATATTTAGATGAAGAAGTGTCACACACACCCTTTTCTCCTGAACAAACGTCTCTGGCTTGGAGGTGACACAACAGGAGAAAGAAAACAGCAACATGGTCTCCTGTGGCTTTGTTGTGGCCACACACATATGTGGCCCCCCATGGCTTGGCCATGCACATATGTGGTCTCCCATGGCTTTTCCCGTGGCCATGTACGTACGCGGTTTCCCATGGCCATGCACATACGTGGTCTCCAGTGGCTTTGCCATGGCCATGCACATGTTCTTCCAAATTGAACATCACACGTTTTATCCATCAGTAGGGATGCCTGGACTGCTGGCTCCAGGCCAGCACAGCCCTTCATATCCAGCTGTACTTTGCAGGAATGGGTGGGGCTGTGCTCCACATTCCTCTACATGTCCCTCTTGCCTCCAGTGAGCATGCCTCACCCCCACCGTTATCTAATCTCTTGGCCCCGATTCCAAAGCCTGAGCAGGAACCCTCTTCCTTACTCTCAGTTGGCAACTTGAGAGTTTTCACATCAGACCATCCTTTTATTCTCACTTTCATTATCTTCAAGCAGTATCAGGCATTTTATTGGTCCATGGGCTCCCAAATTTTCAGATCGTGGGTCATCAGCCTCTGACTTTGTGAGAGGGGATAGTTTGGACACCTCCAAATGCTGTAGGTGATTTAGCATCTGATGATTTGATGGACAGTAACCTCTCAAGGACTTTCCTCTCCTCTCTCATGGGGAACTGAGGACAAGAGAGAGTTCCTCTCAGGAACGCTACCCTCCCCCAACGGAACAACCTCTTATCCTGCAATCCCGACCCCTTTGGTTGATCAGCCATGGGTGGCTTGAGCGTATTTGGGGACAGTGGTTCCATTCATCAGAATACTGAAGAAGCAGGTTCATGGGGGATGGGAGGAGAAATGAAGTTCAAATGTTACAGACGCTGTGTTTGAGATTTCAGATGCTGAGGGAATAGTGTCATCGGGACAGCTTACGGGTAGAATATAATTTAGTATATTTCTCACACTGGGCCACTTTTGAGAATGGAAGGAGACAGTATTCATGATGACAGGTGTAAAGCTGACCTGTTCTGGGCCAACCAGGATGTGTGGACACCCCAAATATGGGCCAAGAGGATGCGTTTCACTGGGCGGGGTGCATCTGATATTTAGGGCAAGAATTATGAGCTCAGAGAAATTTAACAGTGAGCACTGTTGTGTATTCCATGGCTCAGAACTGGGAAACAGTCTCTCACTGAATAGCAACCTACCAACTGAATGCCATTTCCAAAGGAAAAGTCACCCCTGAGGTAGGACTTTGAAAGAACACAATAGTGATTTTGGAAGGCCTCCAGGGTTCACACACTGAGCAGTTTGCTTTTAAGGAAAATTCATGTCCTGGATCCTTTCATGCAGTGTTTTCTAAGGTAGAATACACATCATTTTTCTAGAGGGTGAGAAGAACATTTTCGATGTTAGTAGGTTTCTATTTATTCTAATGTTTACTAGGATAACACGTCTGGGGCGTCCAACTGTGATTTTACGGATATTCTTCCTTGGGACCAGACTAAATTTTATTTTATTTTTTTTATTTATTTTTTTCTTGCGGTACGTGGGCCTCTCACTGCCGTGGCCTCTCCCGTTGTGGAGCGCAGGCTCCGGACGCACAGGCTCAGCGGCCATGGCTCACGGGCCCAGCCGTTCCGCGGCATGTGGGATCCTCCCGGACCGGGGCACGAACCCGTGTCCCCTGCATCGGCAGACGGACTCTCAGCCACTGCGCCACCAGGGAAGCCCCGGACTAAATTTTAAAAGTTGTTAGTATAAAGAAGATGCAAATAAACATATTAGTAAATGATAAGACAGGTGGTACATGGGTAGAGTGACAAACAGTGAAGGTTGTACACAAGTGATCAGACAATGCTGCTTTGACATACGACTGCATTAAAGTGTAGAGATTGTTACCTACCCCAATAAGCACAGGTATCCATCCCTCTTTGTGGGAATTCCCAATTGCTCTGTATTGTACTCGGTAGAAGTGTGACTCTACAGGAAAAGACACAAGTAAAGCTCCAGTGTCACACAATGATTCATCACTTCTTAGAAGGCAGAGAGCTACAGGCCATCACTTCTAACTGTGAGGATGCAGTCGTACACAGAAGAAGCATCCACTTTGCACGGCTGAGTTTATTACTATTTTTAAAATTAAAGGTTCTGGCTTCATGCTTATACTAGAGGTTTATAACCTGTGCTAATTTTTAAATACCTTTTAGGTAATACTATTTCAGGCTTTCACTCCAGTTCCTCCCTACTCACCCCCGCATCACCACTACATCACTGACACCCTCACCTAAATCCCTCCAGCCCCATTTTCCTCCATTACCTTGAAGCTACTTTCTTAGTTTTCTCCCATTCCCCTTCTCTGTCTGTATCTGTTAGGGTAAGGCTTACGGCTGTAACAAATAAACCTCCATGTTTAAGGGCCCTGACACAATCAGAGTTTACTTCTCTTTTGTGAAACAGTCCAGTCTTGATGTTGGTTGTCATCCTCCACATGGTGATTCAGGGACCCGAGCTCCTTCCCTGTTGTGGCTCCTCCATCCCTGGGGTTCCTTTAGCGCCATCTGGTGGAGCTGCGGAGAGCATGCACAATCATGCCCAATGGTTGATGGCCAGGCCTGAAAGTTATGCACCTCTGCTCATGTGCCATTGGCTGGAACACAGTCACATGGTCCTACCTAAGTGCAAGGGGGGCTAGGTGTGCACCCATGAAGAAGAGGGGCAAAGAAGCTCTCTCCGGGTGGAGGGGACTCACATCTAGAGATGTAGGAGAGCCTGTAGCAACTAATTATTTATATTAAATTGACAATAGTCGTTCCACATGTGTCATGTTAGAAATGTATGACTTACTGCAGATTTGTATAACATGTAAAATTATCATATCTAAAATGTATTAAATTTTAGGTTTTTTAAAAAAATTTTATTTAAGTGTAGCTGATTTACAATGTTTCAGGTGTACAGTGAAGTGATTCAGTTCTATATATATATATATATATATATATATATATATATATGGCCTTTTTCAGATTCTTTTCCATTATAAGTTATTACAAGATATTGAATATAGTTCTCTGTGCTATACAGTAGGTCCTTGTTGATTATCTATTTTATATATAGTAGTGTGTATCTGTTCACCCCAAACTCCTAATTTATCCCTCCCCTTTTTCCCCTTTGGTAACGATTAATTTGTTTTCTATATCTGTGAGTCTGTTTCTGTTTTGTAAACAAGTTTATTTGTATCCTATTTTAGATTGCACATATATGGATATCGTGTGATTTTTTTTTTTTGTCTGTCTGACTGACTTTAATTAGTATGATAATCTCTAGGTCCGTCCATGTTGCTGGTGGATGGTGTTATTTCATTCTTTTTATGGCTGAGTAATATTCCACTGTGTATATGTACCCCATCTTCTTTATCCGTTCATCCGTCCATGGATATTTAGTTTGCTTCCATGCCTTGGCTATTGTAAGTAGTGTTTCTATGAATAAATATTTAATTTAATGAATTCTGAAGAACATGAGATGCTAATGTTATGCAAAATCAGTTCTGAAAAACATGACATTGTCATTTTTGCAATGAATTTGCAATTGCCGTTACAGTTTAGCAAATGATGATAAGTGTACTAACCTTTTGTGGTCACCTGGTCCTGGCACTGTCCTGGGCACTTACACCCGTTACTCATTTCACCTTCCTAAAGTCCGCATAAGGTGTGTCCTGTGCTACAGATGAGGAATCCAGGGCATGTGCCCAAGCTTGGAACCGGGCTGTCTGGCTCCAGCGTTCTCCAGGGTGCTCATCACAGGTAAACGCAATTTGTGATGAGCAAGAAGACAAAAAAAAGGGAGAGCCCTCTTTCAGAAAGTGGGGACCCGTGAACATGCAGACTGCCGAAGGGATGGGGTGGACGGTCATGCAGAGGGACGTGCAGAGAGGCAGCCCAGAGCCCTCTGCTCCGCAGGGGACGCCTGGACCCCTTTCCAGTGGAACAGGAGGACACGCGGTGGCCTGGGAGGAATGAAGGTCAGGTCTGGCCCAGCAGAGGTGTCAAGGAGGTGAAGCTGGGCCAAGGCTGGGTGAGCCCAGAGGGCTCCTTACAGAGGCTGCAAACACAAATGCCCATCTCAGGCCAGAGGAGCAGGGCTTAAGCCGGAGGTGTGCCAGAAGGAATGCTTTGGCTCACCTGGATTTTAAATATGCAGAGACTTCTGCACTCTGAACAGATGCACAAATCAGACCTCTTTGGACCTACTCTCCGTCCATGGGAATCCCAGCCACCTCCTCAAGGAAGGGTCGGGCATTTTGCAGACTTCAAAGCTCTCTGAGCTCTGCTGTCAGTGGGAGTCAAGGAACTCAATGCGACAGACCTGGACTTTTTAGTGCAACCCTCGACAGGTCTGAGGATTTCTTGTGGCAGCTCCGTTTAGAGGTTTCGCACGCTGTTGTCAGGGGAAAATCACTTCATTAAAATAAGACACTTTTCCAGGGTCTCTGGATTGTTTCAGAAGCTCTATATGCCATCTATTTCAGAGAAAAATTGCTTAAATTCAGTGATATGGAGATGATCAGATAGATGATAGACAGATGGGTAGATAGACAGATACATTGACAGATAGAGATGATAGATGCATTGATGGATGGATGGATAGATAGATGATAGATGGATGATGGATGGCTAGACAGCTGGAAAAGCAGATATAACTAGATATAACTACCTATCAAACTAGGTAGATGAATAGGTAGATGATAGATAGATAGATGATAGATAGAAGATAGATAAGAGAAAGATAGACATAGATAATAGACAGATGGATGATAGATAGATAGATATAGATAGAAAAAGATAGATGAATTGATGGATGGATGGATAGATAGACGATAGATGGATGATGGATGGATAGACGGATGGAAAGGCAGATGTAACTAGATATAACTACCTATCAAACTAGATAGATTGATAGATTAGATAGATAGATAATAGATAAGTAGGTAGATGATAGCAGATAGATAATAGACAGATAGACATAGATCACAGACAGATGGATGATAGATAGATAGATATAGACAGATAGAGATGATAGATGAATTGATGGATGGATGGATAGATAGATGATAGATGGATGATGGATGGATAGACGGATGGAAAGGCAGATATAACTAGCTATAACTACCTATCAAACTAGATAGATTGATAGGTAGATGATAGATAGATAGATAATAGATAAGAAGACAGGTAGATGATAGAAGACAGATAATAGACAGAAAGATAGACATAGATAATAGATGGATGATAGATAGATAGAGATAGAGATAGATGAATTGATGGATAGATAGGTGATAGATGATGGATGGATAGACAGATGGAAAGGCAGATAGATAGATGATAGATAGATAGAAACTTTAAGCATTCCTATTGGAAATCTTAAACCAACTGATTTTGAGAAGCAAGCTTAGAATGTTGGACATACTAAATCACCAACTGTTGATATATTTGGGGAAAAAAATCAGTTTCTAGGTGGACAAATTAATCGAGAACTTGCCGTGTGATAACTTGTTCTTTTGTTTTGTTTTAAAAGCTCTTTTGAATTGAAAATGTGATTCTTTTTTTTCTGTCCAGCCACACCCTTCATCCTATGGTGCTGACAGATAACAGAAATCGTCTTTTCTTGAAACCTTAGCCATGTGTTTTCATATGTAGGTGATCATCCGTATTCCTGATGCTCTGTGTATCCTTTGGTCCATTTCTTGGGGTGGTGTAAACGAGCTCCTGCATCTTCTCTCCCTGGAGGTAGAAGTGGGAATTTTAACCTGTAAGATCAGCTTCAAGTTCAATTCCAAGATGATTCCATAATTTTAGAAAATAAACATTTTCAGTCCAGGTTCAACCCAGCTCATGTGCATTGGTTTTTAGCCTTGAGATTCCATGAAATAATTTCTACCCAGGTTCTGTTTGCTTTGTTTAGCAAATTAGTCCCCGTTCTTCTCGTGTGAGGCTCAGGCTTGGGTCAGCTCAGGTCGCCTGAAGCAGAAACACACAGGCCCATGTCCTGCCTTCACTGGAACACCTGTCCTGTTTTTCACCGGAATTGCAGCCATTGTATTGTTCATCTCTGCTTGTTTGTTCTTTAGATCTTCTAGGTCTTTGTTAAACATTTCTTGTACCTTCTCAATCTGTGCCTCCATTCTTTTTCTGAGGTCTTGGATAATCTTTACTATCATTACTCTGAATTCTTTTCTGGGTAGATTTCCCCAGAATTTAATGTATCACATTTCTGATGAAACAACCAAAGATGATTTTGTAGGAAAGAGGAAGTGTGCTAAGGGGAGCAGCACGAAGCCCTCTCTGAGTCAGACTCAGCTAAGTGAACTATCGCTGAACAATACAGGGCCAAAAGGAAGAGGCCACTGGGGGGAAAGACAAAACCGCCCTGAGGATGTGATCACAAGTGCATCTTCTTAGAGTGGATTGTGCTTGAGGATGGGTGGTCTTGAACTTCACATATAAAAGCCATGAAGAGACTAAATCCAGTGTAGCCCTTCTGTAGGTTATGGGGATGCCATGAATGTGCCCAGGAGTGACACAGCCCTTAAGCCCCCGATTCCTGTAAGCATTTTTGCCCCACAAAAGCCCATCAGCAAGTACGCTTCTCTTTTGCTTCGAAACACCTCTTACAAAGGACAGCTCGCAGAGGAGCGTAGCTCTGAAAACCTGGGTCCTCTATTGAAATGCAAAGGCAGACAGGCACTCCTGAAATGAGACCAGTTTCTGGGTTCCGTACTGGTCATTTGTGAGACGTGAGGAATTCTGACAGTGAGCATGAGGTAGGAGAGCATCCCCACTTCTCCTGGAGCCTGTCCAGATCCTTCCCCCTTCCCTGCCCTGTTGCTGATGGGGATGCACAGTTGCCTGGCTCCATTCGAGTCTGTCTGGCCAAGGACTGTAGACTCAGTGGTGGCAGGGAGCAGGGCAGTGACACGAGTGGGTTCCGTGTGTGGAGAGGGGGGAGTGTCTGAGGAGCGCATCTCTCTCCCAGGCCAGCTTTTCTTGTCTCTCTTGGGTTAAAACCACGGTCACAGGGAAATGTGCCTCCGCGAAAAGAAAACCAACATTCGCTCAACGATAAATCGCATCCAGCATGTAACTTAATTTCGGAGGGAAAACAGGGAGTGGTGGGCTTTCTGTAAAACTGGGGAGAAGGTCCCCACTTCAAGGGGCCAGCCACCACTCAGCCCCACATAATCGTCCCTGTGAGCAGACATTGCCCCAGTGCTACCAGAGCTAGTAACTCTTCAAGAGAAACTAGAAACCCAGATTTTTAGGTAAATTCTCTCTCTCTCTCTTTTTTTTCTTTTTTGGTAACAGCTTTATTGAGATATAATTCACATACCATACAATTCACCCATTTAAAGGGTCCAATTCAGCTTTTTAAGTAGAGTCACAGGGTTGTGCAACCATCACCACAATTAATTTTAGAATATTTTCATTGCCCCCAAAAGAACACTATGCCCTTTAGCTATCATCTTCCCCATTTCTCCATCCCCACCCCCCAGCATCAAGAAACCACTAATCTTTCTTCCTCTATAGATTTGCCTACTCTGAATATTTCACATAAATGGAATCATTAAATATGTGGTGTTTTGTGACTGACTGCTTTCACTTAGCATCATGTTTTCAAGGTTCATCCATGTATGGATAGTACTTCATTCCTTTTTATGACCAAATAATATTCCACTATACAGATATGCCACATTTTGTTTGTGTATTCATCATTTGAAAGTAAAGTCTCTCATTTTTTTTAAATGGTGGCAACAGATACATGTTAAAAATAAAAAAAACAAAAACAAATTCCATGAGCCAAATGTGGCTGAAAGGCCATTGTAAGTAACCTCAGGCCTAAAATATACCAAGGTTCCTTCTAGAAGTTCTGTAATCTAAGAGCTCCAGTGCTGTGGAAATGGAAATGCACCTGGGGCACAGGTAAAGGTAAGTTCTTACAGATGGACAGTGATGAAAACAAAGACAGGAAATGACCTTTGGCTCCGGAGAACTTTCTCACTGGTGAGAAGACAGTGACAGGAAGTTCTCCTTTCAGGGAGCATCAAAGGACAGTGACAGGAAGTTCTCCTTTCAGGGAGCATCAAAGGTACCACTTCCGCCTATAATGTGCCCTCTGGCATCAGAGACTGCCATGCAGCCTGGCATTGACTGCTGTGGTTGACTGTTAACAGGCCTCCTGGTTGTTGACACCCTCATGTTGTCCTCTCCCACACTGATGCTGGCCTTAGCCACGTGGCAGTTTTAACCAATGAAATTTTAACAAGAGTGATGCAACCAGAGGCTTGATAAGTGCACATACGGGCTGGCTCCTGGAACACTTGTTCTTAAATCCAGCTGTCATAAAGAAGCTTTATTTAGCCCTGTGGAGAGAGAGGGGAGTCTCAGCCTCCCAGCCATCCCCTCCAAGCCACGCTGCTGTCTAACAGCATGAGAAATCCCAGTGGAGGCCAGCAGGAGACCACCCAGATGGGCTCCAGCCAACCCGCATGATCTCGAGAAACAATAACATGATTGTTGCTTTAGCTACTGAGCTTTGGGGCAATGTGTTCCACAGCAGCACAGAATCAAACAGCTGGATGATCTCATTCCCTTGTGTGACGGTAAAGTCTAGGTGTCAAAGTGGCTAGGCCACAGTACCTGAGTATTTGAGCAAACATTGTTCTAGATGCATCAATAAAGTTAGTTTTTAGGTGAGGTTAATCTATAAATGAGTAAACTTTGAGTAAAGCAGATTGCCCTTTGTAAAGTGGGTGAGCCTCATCTACAGGTAAAGGTCTTCATAGAAAAAAGGCTGTCCTTTCCCAAGGAAGGAGGAATTCTGCCAGCAGACTGCCTTTGGACTCAAATCACAGCATCAGCTCTCCCCTGGGTCTCCTGACGGTCTATCCTGCAGACTTTGGTTCTGCCAGCTTCCACAATTTCATGAGCCAATTCCTCAAAATCCCTCTAGATAGACAAAGACATAAATACATAGGTAGATAGATAGAAACGTAGACAGATATCAATATCAATAGCTATCAATTGATATATCTATATCTGTATATCAGACATATACATCTGATATAGTTCCTACATCACTTTGCCATATCTATATATCTAATATCTTTATATATATTATATCTATATCTTTGCCAAATATACATGCAGATACATAGTTGTAAAACCATAGATCTGTATCATATATACATCTGATATAGTTCCTATATCAGACACTTTGCCATATCTGTATATCTAATATCTCTCTATATTGTAATACATCTACATCTTTGCCAAATATACATACAGATACAGGGATATAAAAACATAGATATGCAGAGAGATAACAAAGAGATAGATAATAGATACAAAGATCGATACATAGATATATAGATAGAGAACAAAGAGATAGATAATAGATACAAAGATCGATACATAGATATATAGATAGATGGTAGATAGATACATAGATAGATACAAAGGTAGATAGATAGATACATAGATATAGCAAAGTATCTGATATAGACACTATATCAGGTATGGATATCTGATACAGATATCCACTGATATCTATAGATGTATATATAAATATATGTGTACAAACACAGAGACACACAGCCACACACACACACACAGGCATACATCCCACTGGTTCTGTTTCTCTAGAGAACCCTGACCAGTACACCTTCCCACCAAGGCTAGCGTGGTTGGTTTTGGTGTTGGTTATGTTCTGGTTGCTGGATGCACCAGTCAACAGGAAGGTCAATTGCTCCTGCTCCACGTTTCATTCACGTGGGTGGCAGAGAAATCCCTCTTACCTTCGCTCATGCCTTCCACCGGCTATATTCTGTGTTTGACGTGTGTCAGGTGCTCTACTAGGTGCTAGGGACACTGAGATGAAGAAAACACATGGTGGCAGTAAGAAACAGGGAAATCCGTCTGCACTAAAAGAAGAACAGTTTTTCGAAATAGTGCAATCAAGAACTGCATGGGAGATGATAGAAAACTAAACGGAGTACAGCAGGTACACACAGGAGGGAATAGTCACAGCTACACAGCAGAAGAAGATGGCTAGAGGATGACGCTGAAGCTAGGTCATCTGAGATCACACAGACTCTCATCCACTATGTGGTTTAGAAGAAATGCATCCTAGGCAAAGGGAATGGCTTTTAACAAGGCATAGAGGGGAAGGCAGCCTGGATTCTATGCCCGGCAGGTTTGCTTAGAGTTAGGGCTAGGACCTCACTGGGAAATAAGGCGGGAGAGGTGGGAAAGCATCATCTAGGGAGCAGTACGTGTGCCCTGCCAAGGTTCAGGCTTTTTGTTCTGTAGGGATGGGAGCCATTGAATGGATTTCAGAAATGGAATGGCATCTTCAGATTTCCGTTTCAGAAGAATCTCCCTCATGTTGCAGAATCAGTCAAAGCAGGGTGAGGAATCAGAGGCAGAGAGATCAGTTTGGAAGTCACTGTAGTAGTCTGAGCGAGACATGATAAAACAGGGCTAAAGAGAAGAGGATGCATTTTAGAGGCTCTCTTTCGATGGAGTCTGCAGGCTTCGGTGACTGGGTGTCAGAAACGAAGGAAGGGAAGGGATTTCAGAGGGCTTCCAGAATTCTGGGTGGAGAGCAGTACCTGACCTTTAAGCAAGAGAAGGAACAGATTTGCAGAAAGATGGTTGAGCTTAGTTTGTTTGTAATGAGTATGTATTGGCTGCAGCGTTTCCTGTATCTGCTCACATCCCTCAGCCTCACTACTATGACCTGAGTCCAGCCACCATCATCCTTTACCTGGATAACTGCAGCAGCCTTCTTCTGGGTCTCCGTATTTCCTTCTGTGGTCCCATAAGCTCCATCAAATGGTGTCCTCTCACTGCTGAAGCCCTCCAGGATCTTCTCATCCCACCGGGGAAAAAAAATCTAAACTCTCCTCTGTGGTTTATAAGGTCTGATGTCCTCTGGCCTCTGCCCCTCTCTCTGGCTGTGTTACCCCTACTCACCGTGTTATGACTACCCTGGTCTTCTTTCCTTTGCTCTTGGAGGCCAATTCTGGATGAGCCAGGAGACTAAAGAAGGGACTTAGGGGCTCTGCCCTTTCTGTTTCCTGTCTGCGATGCTCTTTCCCAGATCCGGGGATGGCCACCTGCTTCCCATCACTTGACCCTCAAACGTCACTTTCTCAAAGACCTCTCCTGACCGCCCCCATCTTAAGCCATCCCACTGCTTTGCTTAATCTTTCCTACCGTTTCCTTCACAGAGCTTAACACTATCTGAAAGTTTCCCTCTAAGATCCATGAAAGCAAGACCTGACTGTCTTGGCTTCAGCATCTTCTGAATGCCTAGAATAGCGCAGGGCACACAGTAGCGGCTCAGTATGTCAGTGTTGAATGAATCCATAAATGAATGGCCGAATGAGCGTGTGGACTAGTGGATGAATGCATATACAGGCACTCAGCCTGAGTCAGGGTGCTCATCACAGAACTGTGGGCTAGCTGTGTGCAGCTGGAGTTGCTTTCATGTAAGTTAGCTGTTGAAACCCTGTGAATGGGTTCATTGCCCGGGGAACGTATGTAGAGGGAGGAGAAAATTAAGTACAGACTGCCTCCTCCTGCCTGTTTGTGCTGCTTGAGAATAAATTGGACATCTCTTGAATGATGCTCACTGGTCAGTGGTCCAGAGAGAATGGCAGGTGTAGATTCTGCCATTTATGACAGTGCTCTGACCGCCCTGGTGTCACTTCCTGGAAGCTGGGGACAACATAAAAGCTACCCCATCTTCATCAGACCCAAGTTCGTGTTTCATAAGACCACAGTTCGGCAGCTTCCTATGTGAGCACTGCATAGCCAGTGAGAAACTGTACAATTCGGTGTGGGTCTGTTTGCCTTCTAAACAGACAGAGAGAAGCCATGGTTTCTCCAAGCCTGAATCGCCCCATGGCCTTGGTAGGATGGAAATAAAGGAAGCAGCACCAACGTCCCTCCACACCTCTGGATCCTGAAACAGCCGGGGAGGATCACACCAGGTTCCTTGTCTGCCACAGAGAAAGACAACAGGGATCTCCCACGCCCCCCCCCGGCCCCGCCCCCTGTGTCTTGGCTCCCAAACTGGAGAGAAGCTGGAAACTCTTCACAGCTGTCCTGCAGCTTGAGAAGCTAGCTCCTCTACTCCAAAAGAGCCGCCTCCAGAGGGGCCCCCTCCCCGGCACTGGGGAACGGCAGCTTGGGCTTGGGTTTTCTGGGAGTCATTGTTGGGACTGTGCGTGGACTGTGGCCCCTTTTGCTTGTTCCTCATCCATCCCACTTCTCCTGCTAATGGGTTTTCCATCCTCCTCCAGAGACCACATTTTGCCCAGCCCCACCTGTGTGGCAAAGGGCAGCTCTTCTCTGAGCCACGCCTCACCCCGGGCTAGCTCAGTTGACATCTACAGGGCTGCGGTCACCTGGCTGCTCATCTGGGGCAGGACGGTCTACGGTCTGGCATCCCGTTCAGGTGTGGGTGTGACTTGCGATGCACCTTTTATCTTCGGGCAGGCGAGTTCCTGCCATTCTCACCGTGGTCCCAGGGTTCCAGGGGTAGCAAGGGAGGAAGCTCACTGCACACGTGCTTCGGAAACCTCGGCTTGTTTCACGTTTGCTAATGTTCTGTTGGTCAGAGCAGCCACAGGAGCAAACCCAGGTGCAAGGGGTGAAGACATAGATCTCATGATGGTAGCGACATCAGCAAAGCCCGGTAGCAAATGCACGTGCATGGGATGAACGTGCAGCCGTTTTTGTTTTTGTTTTGTCACCCATGTCACGTATTCTGTAATTTTTTTTTAAAGCAATTTAAGGGCTTTTGATAGTCATTTTGACTACTCTTCTTTTTTCATACTCTTTAAGTCTCTGCTCAGATATCACCTCAAGGAAGCCTAGGCTACTCATCTTATTTAAAATCTCACGGGCTGTCCATCCTCCTTATTACCCTGATCTATTTTTCGATATCGTGGATCGCTTTCCAACTTACTGTGTAACGTACTTATTTATCATATTGATTGTTCATTGTCACTTTACCCTCAGTAGAATACATGACGCGGAAGAACAGGGATTTTTGTGGGTTGTGTTGACTGGTGGAGCCCATATGGGGACATTTCTCATGAGGCACTCATTAGGCCCTCAGTAAACATTTGTTTTAATGAATGAATTCATTGACTTAGAACCTAACTTACAAGTGAGAGTAACCCTTCCTTGTGATTCCACCTATAAGTATTTAATGTCATTCTTTTTTCCTTTAGTTCCATCAACTCCCCATTTCCTGAGAACTAAACCTCACCCACTGTGGTTTTACCAACAAACTTTTCAGGACTCTGGGTGCCTTCATTGGTAAGGAATCTCCAAGCCGTGCGCCATGTTAAAGAGAATAGTAACTGTGAAGTTCGGGCAAGACCATTGAAGGTGATCCTTGGCTGTATTGGCATTATTTCCCTTCCAACGTGTTTGACAGACTGGTTCCCAAATGGCAACTTTTCTTCTCAGGCCGAATACACCTCTGCGTGTGGCATTTTGCTTCGTCACAGCTGGCACTGGGCAGTGCCTATGGCGCGTGTTGAGGAAAGTAGTTTTATTTCTTAGACACTAACCTCTGGACTTGGTCCTCACAGCTGTGATGAGCAGTGCCAGGCCTGCCGTCATTGGCTGCCTTTCAGCAAAGCTAATTACTGACAGTGAGATGTCTCACGTTCTCTCAGAGGCCACAACAAAAGCCTCAAAGTGGATTTTAATGCATGTAATTAAAAGAAATGTATTCTCTGCTGGGTTGTAGAGAGAGTCATCCAAGCAAAGAGGCTAGAGAATGGCAAGTTCCAGAAGGCCAGGAGTCGTCTCTCTAGCGTAGAGAACAAAAGCTTGTGTTTCTAATATTCAGACATCTCTTGGAGACCCACTTTCTCCATGGCCTTTGCCATGTGGCGGGAAGATGTTCTGAAGTTCAGGAGTCATAGCTATAAATGGCAGCTGCCGGGCTTCCCTGGTGGCGCCGTGGTTGAGAGTCCGCCTGCCGATGCAGGGGGACGCGGGTTCGTGCCCCGGTCCGGGAGGATCCCACGTGCCGCGGAGCGGCTGGGCCGGTGAGCCGTGGCCGCTGAGCCTGCGCGTCGGGAGCCTGTGCTCCGCAACGGGAGGGGCCACAGCAGTGGGAGGCCCGCGTACCGCAAAAGGAAAAAAAAAAAAAA
>RJWK010023679.1:0-12235 GCA_004363435.1 Platanista minor | reverse complement strand
TCTTCCCTTGACCATCTTCCTCCCCAGATGCTTCTCCGGATGTGAGCATCTTGCTGCACTAGCTTTTGAAAATACCTAGTTCCACACAGTGTGGTCCCTGGTACAAGCCCCTTCACTGGATCCACTGCCCAACCAAAGAAACGGTGACCAAGTCAAGTGCTGAGAGGAGGCACGACCGTGTTGGAATTACTGAGACAGTCTCCAGATCCAACGCCATGCCGCTCTAAGGAGTTTGAAAGGGGGGGTGTGGGCTCTCCAAAATATTTTGCCTTACATCCTAACCCCTATAGGAGATTCCATTCTGCTCAAACCTAGACGGTCCCTGGGTGTGACAAAACCAAGCTTGGAAGGCTCAGGATGCTAATTCTAGGAAGTTAGGTAGACAAAGCACCATTGCCTTGGCAACGGTAATAAATTTTGTCAAGCTGGCCTATAGCCTTATTAGGGTGATTTTATTTATGTAGCACTTTACAGGTTTCTGGATAATTTCTTACATTCTTCTCACTTACAAGAACTTGTGAGACAGATAAGGAAACTGAAATACGTAATGTTAAGTGACATGCTTGGTATCAGATGAACAAGTAAGAGGTGGCATCAGAACCTGGCTCTGCGTATCCCCCCTGGAGTCATCTCAGCCCACCACGCCGCATCTCCCTTGCAAAAGCAGAACATCATTTCTTCAGAGGGCCTCATCATGACTTTGGAGGAGTGTTTATATAGCCAGGCTAAGTTCATTCTCGTCCAATTTTTATTAAAATAGATGTGCATTTCCCTCTTGTCTCGAACCACAACTTAAAATTCTTCTGAAATTCAAGCAACTGGAAGATAGGCTTGGCTTTCTTCACAATATCTAAAAGAACATCTGAAAAAGAATGACAGATTTTCATCACCTGTTCTGCACGGGCAGGTTGTTAAAACGCTGAGCATTTGGGGTGGGCAGTGGGGGGACAGTCCATTAGGTAGAAGTTTAAACCCCTTCCTAGAGATTCGACTGATGCATTAGTCATTATGGACATTCATAAAAATAACCACGCACGTTTCTTGCTCCTTTCATAAACGTAAAGTGACAGCCTATGACTTAGCTACAAAAATGATAGTATCAGGACAAAAAGAATTGGAGAGGAAGTTGAGGCTGTGGGAAGGAAAATGTGGAAGAATTGAACATCAGCATAAATATAAATCTCACAAAAGAAGATTGGATTAATGCAATATGAGAGTCAGAAACTGCCAGTGTTGAAAAGATCATCCACTCATGGGCTTTGAAGAGTCCCCCCCAGGCTGGAAATCTCTGGTGAGAAATAATCGGGGTTTGGACAAAAAGAGGCAGCTAGAAAAAGGCTGCTTGAGCTGGCCTGAGAAATAATGTCTCATTAGGGAACATCCTTTTTACAGGTTTTTTGTTTGTTTGTTTGTTTTGCGGTACGCGGGCCTCTCACCGCCGTGGCCTCTCCCGCTGCGGAGCGCAGGCTCCGGACGCGCAGGCTCGGCGGCCACGGCTCACGGGCCCAGCCGCTCCGCGGCAGCGTGTGGGATCTTCCCGGACCGGGGCACGAACCCGCGTCCCCTGCGTCGGCAGGCGGCCTCTCAACCGCTGCGCCACCAGGGAAGCCCCCTTTTTACAGGTTTTAGGTGCGATGTAAGAGAAATGTCCAGGAGCGCAAAGCATCATGTCCTTCGCCTCAAAAGTAGTTTTTCTAGAAATAGAGTCCATTTTGGAGACTTTTGGAGGAGAGAAGGTATATTGATCTTTAGAGCAACAAATACCTACTGGGCGTATTTGCTTGCTCTCTTCACTGTAACCCGTACCCCAAATCTGTTGGTGAATTAGTTACTGCCTTGAGGATCTTTTCTACCAGCCTCAGATGTCGTTATCTTTTATTTATTCGCAGTTTGCATATGATAAAAGCATTCAGGAACGATTTCCCCTCATTACCTCACCCCTGACCTAGAAGGAACAGCTCTAAATGAGAAAGGGATTTGGAGACTTCCTCGTTATTCACGAAAAAGTCAGACTGCCCTGGACCCAATTAAGGACTGCCAGCAGGGCGTCCTGAAGTGTGGACGTGACTGCAACCCATAGCAAGCATGAGGATTCTAGGTGGTACATAGATGGATGTTCTTGAGACACAGTATTTGTGTATTTCATTTACTCTCTTAGAAAAATATAAGTAACATATCAAAACTGGGATTGCAAATATTTTGCTTGGAAGGGGTATTTTTGTTAAAAAAGAAAAAAGTAATAAGTAGACGTGGTATTTAGATACATGGCAAAAAGAATGAAAATGGCATATATGAGGGTCATAGCAGTAAATTCATTTATTCATTCAATAAGTACATCTTGAAACCCCTCTGAATGTCAGACGCTCTTCGATAACAGATAATGGAAATGCAGAGATAAACCAAAAACAGATGAAGTAACTTCCCTCGGTGGATTTACATTCTAAGATGGGAATGGACCTTTCAAGATGCTATCAGATAAAAATAATAGAACAACAGACTAAAAGTGGTTAATAGGAGTTATAACCCGTTCTACAAGACGACATGCCCAGAGGTTGCCAGTTCCAGATGTGGCTGTGTCAGCAGCCCCTGATATCAGGGCTCCAGCCTGGCTTCCAGTGATTCTCTTGGCTTTTTACTCACTGTCACAGAATGGCTGCCACAGCTCCAGCTACAACATCCTCACACCACCATGTCTCATAGTTATGTTTCCTGCCTGGCCACAGCAGATATTTGTGTTTGAGAGTCTTAGTCCGCAATAAAGGGTAGGATGAGCTTACTCTCAGTCGCTGGTTCTCAAAGCGGTATCCCCAGACGAGCGGCATCAACATCACCTGGGAACTGGATAGAGATGCAAATTCTTGGGCCCCACCCCAGAACAACCAAATCAAAAACTCTGAGGGTGGTGACCAGTAATCTATATTTTAACAAGCCCTTCAGATGACTTAGTTGCATGATGAAGAAGTTTAAAAACCACTGCTTTAGGAAAATGCTAAAAAGCAGCCTGATTTCAGTCAAGTTAACTAAAAGGCATAAAGCAGGTATCGAGTGCTAGAGTTCTGGTCCTTCTCTCGGCCACTAGCTAACTGTGTGATTTCAGGAAGTAAATTAACCTCCGGGATTTTGTTTATTTAAATGGTAATAGTAGTCGGGGGACAGGTTTGGGAAGAGTTTTGATCTGATCGGTGGTTTTCAACCGGGGGCGATTCCCCCCACAAATGGACATTTGGCAATATCTGGAGACGCTTTTGGTTGCCACCAAAATGAGAGGGGATGTTACTAGCATCTAGTGGGTGGAAGACAGGAATGATGCTAAACAGCCTACAGTACAAAGTACAGCACCACAAAACAAAGAATTATCCAGCCCCAAATGTCAATAGTGCCAACGCTGGGGAGCCCTGAGATGGCTCTAGGGATGTAACGACACAGGTGAACCTTGAAAACATTCTGTTAAGTGAAGGAGGCCAGAGACAAAAAGCCACATATTGTAAGACTCCATTTATATGAAATTTCTAGAAGAGGCAAATCCATAGAGATAGAAAGTAGATTATTGGTTGCCCAGGTCATGCAGGAGGAGGAAAGAGTAGTGGCTACAAATGGGTCTAGGGTTTCTGTTTTTGGTGGTGAAAATTGCAAGTGGTGATGGTTACACAGCTCTGTGAATATGCTCAAAACGACTTAATTGCACCCTTAAAAAGGGTTGTTTTTATGGTATGTGAACTATATTATTGGGGCAAAAAGGATGAGAGGATGAAATGAAAAGCCTGAACAGAAGACTCTAGTGAAACCATTACCTGCAGTGGGAACTTTTCTTTCTGTTGAGAAACCACAGTTCTATCTCATAGAAAAAGCTGCAAGTTTCCCACTGCTAATAACTTCAACTTTTTTCAAAAGAGAATACATGTTTTCCAAGAATCATCATGACTTGGTACTTTTCCTTCTATTAACTCTGAATCTGTCATCTTATCTCTGTGACTATGGCTATCATTTTTACCTTTTGCAAAAGGCTTGATTGTTTAGGAAACCACTACGAGAAGATCAGAGGAGTAAGACTTATTTTCGACAGCTTTCTTCTTCTGGAGGGTTCCCTCCAACCCTCCTCACACATTCCTTGAGCAGCTACAGAGTGCATGAGCCCTTGTGCTCAGGGCAGCCTCTGTAGTGTTCTGGGTGAAGGTAATTCTTTGCCCTTCCCTGAGCTCGCATATCTTAGAAAATCTGAATGTGGGGCGTGGGCTGGCTCCCAACTTGTCAAACTGCCCTTTGAACTCAAAGTTAAATTATTTAGGGACTTACCTGGTCCGGTGGGTAAGACTCCGCACTCCCAGTGCCGGGGGCCTGGGTTCGATCCCTGGGTTGGGGAACTAGATCCCTCATGCGTGCTGCAACTGAGTCCATATGCCACAACTATGAACCCGCATGCCACAACTAAAGATCCCACGTGGCGCAACAAAGACCCAGTGCAGCCTAAATGAATAAATAAATAATGTTTTTTAAAAAATCAGATGATTTAAATGTTACGGAGACGCACATCCTGTAGACCTACGTTGTGTCTCCTCTTGTGCAAAGTGAGTTAACGGCAAAGTCCACAATGTCACACAATACGTGTTAAGGGGTGGGCTTTCATGGGGAAAATTATGAATCAAGAAGCAGCGAGAGGGCTTCCCTGGTGGCGCAGTGGTTGAGAATCTGCCTGCCGATGCAGGGGACATGGGTTCGAACCCTGGTCTGGGAGGATCCCACATGCCGCAGAGCAGCTAGGCCCGTGAGCCACGACTACTGAGCCTGCGCGTCTGGAGCCTGTGCTCCACAACAAGAGAGGCCACGACAGTGAGAGGCCCACGCACCGCGATGAAGAGTGGCCCCCGCTCACCGCAACTAGAGAAAGCCCTCGCACAGAAACGAAGACGCAACACAGCAAAAGTTAATTAATTAATTAATAAAAACTCCTACCCCCAACATCAAAAAAAAAAAAAAAAAAAAAGAAGCAGCAAGAGAAGGCAAGTTCCCCTGATCTTTCATCATCCCGTGGCGAGATGTGCTGAGACCAGGGGCTGCAGGGTACCTGCAGAGGGGCCCTGACTCTTGCTGTTGTTGCTTTTTACCTGGCAGGTGTGAAGCAACCCTATTGGCTGGTAAACCAGTGGATGACCTGGACACCGGTAGTCTGGTGTTAGATGCCAGCTATTTATGGGAGTTGTCAGGGAAGCTAGCTGCTTAGTAGGAATGATTCAGTATGTACGGGAGACTTCTTTCATTTAGTGCAATATTTCTGAGACTCATTCATGTTATTGTGTGAATCAATAATTCTTTCCTTTGAATGGCTGAGTAGTTCTGCATTGTCTGAATATACCACTGTTTGTGTGTTTTCCTATGACGTTTTCAGTTTTTAGCTCATATGAATACTGGTGTGAACATTTCTAAGTCTTTACGTGGTCATGTATTTTCATGGCTTTCCTGTAAATGTGAGTAAAATTTCTGGGTCATAAGCTAGGTATACGATTCCTGTCATTAGCAACAGCCAGACTTCCCACCCACCAAGTCTGAGTTCCAGTCGCTCCACGTTCTTGCCAACAGTCAAGCAATATTTAAACGATGCCTTTAGCCCTTTTCGTCGCAGCCACTCCAGTGGGTGCACAGTCAGATCTCACTGTGGTGAAGGAGCCACCGGGCCAGTGTAGAACTGTGGGTACCAGGGACGTCAATGCTTGACTTGGTTCAGAGCAAGTGGATCATATCCAGTTCTTGCCGCCAGCTGACCGGAGAACGTGGTCCTGCTGGGCACAAAGCCGGGAGCTGAAATGATCTCCCACCGGCCTCCAGACCCCAAGCATGCGTTGTGGGTTTTTCCTGAAGACTCTGCAGATCTATCAGTCAAGATGCCCATGGGGAAACTCGCTGAGTTGCTGGAGAAGGTCACAGTATTGGGGTCCTCAGCCCCACAGGAGGCCATGCAGCGTCACAGAAATCACACACTTGGACAAAGAGCAGGCAGTCATTAGGCACCAATTTCCATCCAGCTGATACAGCTAAACGTTCCTCTTCCCTACAGAGTAGATTGTAATTTTGGGTGAAACGGATTAAGGAGTCAAGACAATTGAAACGAGAGTAGAATAAGGAGTCCGTTATCCTATACCACTCAGGGTTAGCAGGAAACTGGAAGAGGTAACTGAAGAGAATTGAATGGAGGGCATTTTCAGAGGTGTGGGCAGACAATATGGATAGCCCGGGAAGCAGTAACAGTGGGAAACCATTAACTCCTGGGGTGGCCAGGGGCAGCGAGAAGGAGCTGGTGCTGGACCCCAGGAAAGGTCACAGCAGGAGGGACACTGCCCCTGAGTAGCTATGCCCGTGTTTATAGGAACTAGAGGCACCGGGGGCCAGTCAGCACCCTGGCAGGGAGCAGAGGGAGGAATAAATACCCCCCAGCCTTGCCCTGCGCCTAGTCTGATTGCCTGTCAATGTCTTCCTTTGGTCAAACCCAGCCCAGAATCTAAGCGGGAAAAGGAGACCTGTGGATCTGATTCATGGACGTTGGCTTGCTGGGGGAGGACAGGGAAGAGCAGAGGATGTATCCAAAGAGGCAGAAAGAGAAAAACACACACACACACACACACACACACACACTACAGTCCCAAAGCTCGCTGAATTCACAGTAGCTGTTGCTTGGCTGTAGGAGGAAGAAATTAAAATGCTATTTAAAACAATAACTGCTGCAGCTGCTGTAGCATTGTTATCTCATGAAACACTTCACCAATTTGGACACAAATACAATTAATTACCTCTTGTATTGTTGCACACTAATTTCTTTTTTTTTTTTTTTTTTTTTTTCCTTTGCGGTACGCGGGCCTCTCACCGTTGTGGCCTCTCCCGCTGCGGAGCACGGGCTCCGGACGCGCAGGCTCAGCGGCCATGGCTCACGGGCCCAGCCGCTCCGCGGCACGTGGGATCCTCCCGGACCAGGGCACGAACCCGCGTCCCCTGCATCGGCAGGCGGACTCTCAACCACTGAGCCACGAGGGAAGCCCGCACACTAATTTCTTAAGCACACACCTGCCTTATTATCAGCATGTCTAGAATCTTCTTTTCCATGGCCACCCACTCGTGCATTGTCCAAGAGCTACAGGAGCTTGCAGAGGATGGGGGCATAGGTGGGAAAAGCAGGGGGGAAGTTTCCCACCCATACAGCTCGCCCTGTGTTAGGTTCACGGCTGCTGGTGCATCCTGCAGCCACGTGGCGGCACTGTCAAGACCTGGGTTTGCAGAGTCCAGGGGCCACGTGGTTGATGTTCATTGAGGTGGAGACCTTGCCAACCCAGGTCTGAGACAGGCCTGCACAGATGCCAAGATCAACACTCACTTACTTCACACGTTCACTGCATTAGCCTACTCGGGCTGTTGTTATAAAATAACACAGACTGGGCAGCTTAAGCAACAGAAATTTATCTTCTCGCTGCTGAAGGCTGAATGTCCAAGCTCAAGGTGCCATCAGTGTTGGTTTCCAGTATTTCTCTTCCTGGATTGCAGATGGCCACCTTCTTGCTGTGTTCCCACGTGGCTTTCCCTCTGTGCATGGGTGAGGGCTGGGGGAGTGGGGAGGACCCTGATGTCTCTTCCTTCTCTGATAAAGACACCAGTCCTATTGGATTAGGGTCCCACCCTTATGACCCTAATTACCTCCTCAAAGGACCAATCTCCAAAGACATTTGGCAGTGGTGGAGAGGAGTGGGGTACTGGGCTTCAACATATGAATTGGAGGTGGGGAGAGACACACCATTTAAAACTGAAAACCATTATTCTCCAAAACATGACACTCCAGAAGGTGAAACCACATGCTCTGCAAAAAAAAAAAAAAAACCATTAGGCTTTTGTCCTAATCCTGAGTCACCAAGGCAGACTAGTCATTTACCCCTGATGAATTCCCCTCTTGGGGTCATTCAATACCTTCACATGATTTTAAAAATCTACCTCCTTCCTAGAACCAAAGGAGTGTTAGGAGGGCCCTGCTTTAGAAGCCCCCAAGGTTTTTACTGCCCCCTTTCTCTAGGACATTAGATGCTTCCTAACAGTCCATTTTTAGAATGATGAGATTCTGACACAGCAAAGTAGGTCATCCTCAAGGGGGCCTGTGGCGACCACTTGTCGGCATAGGACAGATGGCCTAATCTGGATGACTGTTTCAGTGGTCCTCCAACCCCGCCTCTGCCTGACAGAGGGATGGAGAGAGAGGCAAAGCTGTATCAGAGAACCTGGGTTCGGGAAACTGCTGACAGATTTAGGAAGCCACCTTAATAGCTGTTCAAGGACAGAAAGTAAGCCACTACCCTCTCTACCAGGCACTGTCTCCACCCCACCACTGTGCTTTTGTTTTGTTTTGTTTTTTTGCGGTACGCGGGCCTCTCGCTGCCGTGGCCTCCCCCGTCGCGGAGCACAGGCTCCGGACGCGCAGGCTCAGCGGCCATGGCTCACGGGCCCAGCCGCTTCGCGGCGTGTGGGATCTTCCCGGACCGGGGCACGAACCCGCGTCCCCTGCATCGGCAGGCGGATTCTCAACCACTGCGCCCCCAGGGAAGCCCCCGCCACTGTCTTTAACCCTTAGGACGAAGCATCATCTGGAAGGAGGGGACGAATATGAAGCGAGTGCTGCAAGAACAGAAGCAACAACCTAGAAGTTGGAGACTGACGTTTGGAAGGAAGAAAAGAGAAGGGACTAGGAAAAGACGATGGAGCTCCATGGTCAAGGGACGCCCCCTAGTGGTCAGACTTGCAACTCTGTGCTGCTGGCTGGCTGTCCAGCATGCAGGGGGAACTGTTGTCTGTCCTCTTCTGCCCAGCAGACCCCTCTCTTACTCTGAAACAATCAGGAAAAGCCTGGTGTGTTTGCTACCTCTGGGAGGGGGAGGGGGAGGAAGGGAATTTGGCGTTGGCCATGCAGGGGTCCCAGGGATGTACCAAGAGAACCACAGGGTCATGACCAAGAGGTGAAGAGGAAGTGGGCTCTGAACTGAACTGACAGGAAGCGTGTGAAGCTGTTGATATTTTCAGTTCCTCAGGCCAGGAAAGGTCTCACCATAGAAGGTGGGATGGAGGCTCCAAGTGTTCATTTGAATTTTCAAGTCCGCTTTCAAGTTGATGCCTGGAGTCCCCCAACTTGAGAACCTCTGGGTACCATGTCCTTTGGTGTTTATTGCATGTGGACACTGTTATTCAGTCCTTTTCAAAAGTGCTGTCTTTTTCTCTAGGCAGCTTTCATCTTTGGTGATGCTGGGAGCTGAGGTGTCAGGCGGTGAAAAGATCATTCATCTCCTGGGCTTGACAAAAGGCCTTCTGAGTCCACATCAGGGTCTGTGTGTGAAATGTTTTACTTTTTTACCTTCATCTATTTTTTTCACACATTTTCCCCTAATTTACCAAAGGCTTTACATGTCCATGGTAAAGCGTTCCAACCAGGGATTATGTAATAATTAACACTCGGGCTTCCCTGGTGGCGCCGTGGCTGAGAGTCCGCCTGCCCATGCGGGGGACGCGGGTTCGTGCCCCGGTCCGGGAAGATCCCACACGCCGCGGAGCGGCTGGGCCCGTGAGCCATGGCCTCTGCGCCTGCGCGTCCAGAGCCTGTGCTCCGCGACGGGAGAGGCCACAACAGTGAGAGGCCCGCGTACCGCAAAAAAATAAAGAAATAAATAAAATAATTAACACTCATATAGTGCTTAGTATGAGCCAATTAATAATCATATGTTAATTCACATAATCTTTGTAACAACCATATAAGGTAAGTACTATTATCCCCACTATAGAGGTGGAAAAACTGAGGCTCGGTGGGATTTAATAACTTGCCTATGGTGACTCATGGTAAGTGGAGAAGCCAGGATTGGCACCCAGGCTGTCTGGTTACAGGACTCATATATTAACTTTAATGCTGTCTTGACAGTGAAAATGATGTAAGGGCACACCTGAACCCCAGTGCCCAGCTCATCCAAGTGAGTTACCCATTCTACTTAGCAACCAGTTCAAATGCCCAGTGAATGCCCATCCAGTTCTAACCCCCTCCTTTTTGATACAAAAATGTGTCACACTATTTGTAGGGTCTTGCTCCTTGCTTTTTCCACTTAACCCTAAAAACTCAGAGATCATATCAGATTAGCATACTAAAAGTTCAGGAATCAATTCAAATGTGTGTCTGTTTTGGGGGCGGGGTGGAATTCCCCACCAGCAAGCAATTCTCCAACACCAGCTGGGTGTCCTACAATTCAACTCAATTCTGACACTCTCTACCTGAGGACAGCATCAGATCCCACAGGTTAAGGGCTCAGTCTTACAAGACACACCCCCACCCCATCCCACTTCTGACACCAATTGCAAGTCCAGGTCATCACCTGTGCTTTTGATCAACTGTCTATAAATCAGAGGTTCCCACACCTACTCCTTGGGTTCATCTAGTTTGCTAGAATGGCTCACAGAACTCAGGAAATCAGTTTACTCACAAGATTACTGGTTTATTATAAAGGATATTAAAGGGTACAAATCAACAGGCAGAGAGAGAGAGATACATAAGCTGGGGTCCTGAACAGAGGAGCTTCTGTCCTAGTGAAGTTTGGGCCCTGACACAGTGGCACATTAATGTGTTCGGATACCCCAACCTGGAAGGTCTCTGAACTCCATCCTTTTGGGGGTTTTATGGAGGCCTCATTACATAGGCAAAATTGACTCAATCAATGGCCATTGGTGATTGATTCAACCTCCAGCCCCTCTCCCTTTTGCTCCAGAAAATCAGGGAGTGGGACTGAAAGTTCCAACACTCTATTCAAGGGTGGTTCCCCTGGCAGCCAGCTTCCCCACCTTTAAAGGATTTCCAAAAGTCACCTCATTAGCATGAACGCTGTTGAGGTGGCAGGGGGCTTGTTATGAATAATAAGACACCCATTTCATCTTTATGGCTCTGAAACAGTCTTTCAGGAACTGAGGATGAAAGACCAAATATTACAACAAAAGATGCTCCCATTGTTTTTATAGCTAAGGAAATTCCAAGGGTTTGGGGAGCTGTGAGTCAGGAACCATGGAGAAGACCAAATATATATTTCTTATTATGAATCACAATATCACGCATACATAGAATTGCATCATTCTGCTTTAACCACTCTGTAGTATTCTGTGGCGTGGATGTACCATGATTTATTTAATCTGTTTCTTAATGAGGGGCATTTAGGTTTTTCCTGTCTATTCCAACTATTTTTCAAGAAGGGAGATGAGTTCCAAGTTCTAGGGCCTGAGGAGAGAGAAGAGGGCAGGGGATTCAGGGGATTGTTTAGCTGTTTCCTACGTAGGAGAGCTGGTACTCAAAACAGTTCATGGTCCAGAATGGCCAAGGTACCAAATAATTGGAGCAGAAGCCAGCCAGCATGTTAACGTGCCCACCAGGTGAGAATCAATCCAGGCTGTAGAGAGAAGCAAAGAGAAATTTATGACTCAGGGATTTAGGGTAACAGTGAAAAAGAAGTGGGTTTGAGCACATAGAGGAAGAAGAAAGTTTCATCTCGGAATCTGCTCGAAGCTTTAGCTTTTAAACAAGATCCTAACAAAAATCTTGGCATTGCTGGGGTTGTGAAAAATTAAAAGTCAGGAAAAAAATTGGAATTGTCCAAAACGATAAGGTAAATATAGGGAGAACCTAGCAGTTCGACAAAAAACCAGCAAGTTCTGGGAAGTAATGCTTTACTGGAAGCTGAAAGAAAAGAGTGGGATTATGATCTAACTTCTTACACATTAACAGTTACATAAGAGACTGTAAAATTACTGGAAACACATAAAGGATTGGTTTAGAAGTGAGATCTTATATGCTTGCCTTTGTTTTGTTAACATAGAAGGAATCTATTATAAATGTTTCTCAGCTCTCTGAAATAGCTCCTTGAGATAAATCAGTTATCATGCTAAATGTCTGCAGAAAGCTTTGCTAACCAGAAAGTTCTGGGTTTTTAATATTTGAAGCCTGTTTTAAAAGTCTACGGTGTTCAGTTAAATGCTTCTGCTCAGATTTTTTTGGTTGTTTTCAGCATTATTTTAAGCGCAAGGAATAAGGGTGCATCTAACAATGTGTTCAGGAAAGGAAAGCACTGTCTTGAAGATGTATCTGCACCCCCATGTTCTTAGCAGCACTCTTCACAATAGCCAAGGTGTGGAAATAACCTAAGTGTCCATGGGTGGATGAAAGATAAAGAAAGGTGGTGTATATATATATATA
>RJWK010023678.1:0-28925 GCA_004363435.1 Platanista minor | reverse complement strand
GTCCCTTCTGGCTTGAAGAGTTTCTGCTGAAAGATCAGCTGTTAACCTTATGGGGATTCCCTTGTGTGTTATTTGTTGTTTTTCCCTTGCTGCTTTTAATATGTTTTCTTTGTGTTTAATTTTTGATAGTTTGATTAGTATGTGCCTTGGCGTGTTTCTCCTTGGATTTATCCTGTATGGGACTCTCTGTGCTTACTGGACTTGATTAACTCTTTCCTTTCCCATATTAGGGAAGTTTTCACCTCTAATCTCTTCACATATTTTCTCAGTCCCTTTCTTTTTCTCTTCTTCTTCTGGAATCCCTATAATTCGAATGTTGTTGCATTTAATGTTGTCCCAGAGGTCTCTGAGACTGTCCTCAGTTCTTTTCATTCTTTTTTCTTTATTCTGCTCTGCAGTAGTTATTTCCACTCTTTTATCTTCCAGGTCACTTATCCGTTTTTCTGCCTCAGTTATTCTGCTATTGATCCCATCTAGAGTGTTTTTTATTTCATTTATTGTGTTGTTCACTGTTGCTTGTTTCATCTTTAGTTCTTCTAGGTCCTTGTTAATTCTGTTTCCAAGGTTTTGGATCATCTTTACTATCATTATTCTGAATTCTTTTTCAGATAGACTGCCTATTTCCTCTTCATTTGTTAGGTCTGGTGGGTTTTTATCTTGCTCCTTCATCTGCTGTGTGTTTGTCTGTCTTCTCATTTTGCTTATGTTACTGTGTTTGGGGGTCTGCTTTTTGCAGGCTTCAGGTTCGTAGTTCCCGTTGTTTTTGGTGTCTGTCCCCCGTGGCTAAAGTTGGTTCAGTGGGTTGTGTAGGCTTCCTAGTGGAGGGGACTAGTGCCTGTGTTCTGGTGGATGAGGCTGGATCTTGTCTTTCTGGTGGGCAGGTCCATGTCAGGTGGTATGTTTTGGGGTGTGGCCTTATTATGATTTTAGGTGGTCTCTCTGCTAATGGGTGGGGTTGTGTTCCTGTCTCGGTAGTTGTTTGGCATAGGGTGTCCAGCACTGTAGCTTTCTGGTCTTTGAGTGAAGCTGGGTGCTGGTGTTGAGATGGAGATCTCTGGGAGATTTTCGCCGTTTGATATTATGTGAGGTTGGGAGGTCTTTTGTAGACCGGTGTCCTGAAGTTGGCTCTCCCACCTCAGAGGCACAGCACTGACTCCTGGCTGCAACACCAAGAGCCTTTCATCCACACTGTTAACTTCACTACTAGACTGCGAGCCAAAAGACAGCAAGGATCAGACTTGTCTTTTTCCTCTACTGCACCCCCACACTCGGAAGAATGCTAGCACTCAGCAGGCCCTGAACAAGGACTGGATTGATGCGAGGGTGGGTGGGTGGATGGATGGATGGCGGATGGACAGATGGACTGTTAGGCAGGCAGGTCTGGGACCCCACTTCCGGACCTCTTACCTTGATTCTTTTTTTTTTTTTTTTTTTTTTTTGCGGTACGCAGGCCTCTCCCATTGTGGAGCACAGGCTCCGGACGCGCAGGCTCAGCGGCCATGGCTCATGGGCCCAGCCGCTCCACGGCATGTGGGATCTTCCCGGACTGGGGCACGAACCCGTGTCCCCTGCGTCGGCAGGCGGACTCTCAACCACTGCGCCACCAGGCAAGCCCCTCTTCCCTTGATTTTTAACTCCAAGTCTTTGCTCCCTTATTTGCTTGCTTTCTTCTCACCTAAGATGGGACCAAAGAGACCATCTTCGAGAGTCCAAAACTAGAAGTGAGCAGCAGACGCAGGTAACTTTCACATTTGCACATTTTCCAGGTCTCCTTTCTTATTTGCAAAGTGTGACCTCAGGGGCTTCTGCAGCACAGTTGATTTGTTTTGTTGGAGGACTCTAACAGCAAGTCAGCTTTCCTTTCTTATTTGCAAAGTGTGCCTTCAGGGGCTTCTGCAGCACAGCTGATTTGTTTTGTCTGAGGGCTCTGACTTTAACAGCAAGTCTCCTGTGGGGTGTCAGCGAGCCGGGAGACGCCGGTCATCTGAGCGCATCCAAACCAGAAACCAGACTTTTTTCGTCCTTTGTGCTTAGTGTAGTTTCACTCGCTCGTATGGTACCACATGTGGAGGTACTACACCGGGCACTTCAGACGAGAGTTCCTAGTGCGAAACGACTGCGCCAGCACCTCATCTTAGACTCTGCTGATGACTCTGTGACTCAAGATGGCGGCAGCCCCTTTCATCACTTTAAATATGTCCTGCCACTCCCTTCTGGCTTGCAGAGTTTCTGCTGAAAGGTCAGCTTTTAACATTATGGGGATTCCCTTGTATGTTATTTGTTGTTTTTCCCTTGCTGCTTTTAAGATTTTTTCTTTGTATCTACAGTTTGATAGTTTGATTAATATGTGTCTTGATGTGTTTCTACTTGGATTTATCCTGTATGGGACTCTGTGAGCTTCCTGGACTTGACTATTTCCTTTCCCATATTAGGGAAGTTTTCAGCTATAATCTCTTCAAATATTTTCTCAGTCCCTTTTTTTTTTTTTTACCTCTTTATTGGAGTATAATTTCTTTACAGTGGTGTGTTAGTTTATGCTTTATAACAAAGTGAATCAGTTATGTATATACATATGTTCCCATATCTCTTCCCTCTTGTGTCTCCTTCCCTCCCACCCTCCCTATCCCACCCCTCTAGGTGGTCTCAAAGCACTGAGCTGATCTCCCTGTGCTATGCGGCTGCTTCCCACTAGCTATCTATTTTACGTTTGGTAGTGTATATGTGTCCATGCCACTCTCTCACTTTGTCACAGCTTACCCTTCCCCCTCCCTATATCCTCAAGTCCATTCTCTAGTAGGTCTGTGTCTTTATTCCCATCTTACCCCTAGGTTCTTCATGACCTTTTTTTCTCAGATTCCATAGATATGTGTTAGCATCCGGTATTTCTCTTTCTCTTTCTGACTTACTTCACTCTATATGACAGGCTCTAGGTCCATCCACCTCACTACAAATAACTCAATTTCATTTCTTTTTATGGCTGAGTAATATAATACCATTGTATATATGTGCCACATCTTTCTTTATCCATTCATCCGATGATGGACATAGGTTGCTTCCATCTCCTGGCTATTGTAAATAGAGCTACAATGAACATTTTGGTACATGTCAGTCCCTTTCTTTTTCTCTTCTTCTTCTGGGACCCCTATAATTCAAATGTTGGCCCCCTTTTTTTTTTTTTTTTTTGCGGTACGTGGGCCTCTCACTGTTGTGGCCTCTCCCGTTGCGGAGCACAGGCTCTGGCCGCGCAGGCTCAGCGGCCGTGGCTCACGGGCCCAGCCGCTCCACGGCATGTGGGAATCTTCCCGGACTGGGGCATGAACCCGTGTCCTCTGCATCGGCAGGTGGACTCCCAACCACTGTGCCACCAGGGAAGCCCCTGTTGGTGCTTTTAATGTTGTCCCAGAGGTCTCTGAGACTGTCCTCAATTCTCTTTATTCTTTTTTCTTTATTCTGCTCTGCAGTAGTTATTTCCACTAGTTTATCTTCCAGGTCACTTATCCATTCTTTTGCCTTAGGTATTCTGCTATTGATTCCTTCTAGAGAATTTTAAATTTCATTTATTGTGTTGTTCATCATTGTTTGCTCTTTAGTTCTTCTCATTCCTTGTTAAACATTTGTTGTATTTTCTCCATTGGATTTCCAAGATTTTGGATCATCATTAGTATCATTACTCTGAACTCTTTTTCAGGTAGACTGCCTATTTCTTCATTTGTTTGGTCTGGTGGGTTTTTACGTTGCTCCTTCATCTGCTGTGTGTTTCTCTGTCTTCTCATTTTGCTTAACTTACTGTGTTTGGGGTCTCCTTTTCACAGGCTGTAGGTTCGTAGTGCCCATTGTTTTTGGTGTCTGCCCCCAGTGGCTAAGGTTGGTTCAGTGGGTTGTGTAGGCTTCCTGGTGGAGGGGACTAGTGCCTGTGTTCTGGTGGATGAGGCTGGATCTTGTCTTTCTGGTGGGCAGGTCCACGTCTGGTGGTGTGCTTTGGGGTGTCTGTGACCTTATTATGGTTTTAGGCAGCCTCTCTGCTAATGGGTGGGGTTGTGTTCCTGTCTTGTTAGTTGTTTGGCATACAGTGTCCAGCACTGTAGCTTGCTGCTCGTTGAGTGGAGCTGGGCCTTACTGTTGAGATGGAGATCTCTGGGAGAGCTCTCGCTGTTTGATATTACGTGGAGCCAGGAGGTCTCTGGTGGACCAGTGTCCTGAACTCAGCTCTTCCACCTCAGAGGCACAGGCCTGACACCTGGCCGGAGCACCAAGACCCTGTCAGCCATACAGCTCAGAAGAAAAGGGAGAAAAAAAGAAAGAAAAAAATAAAATAAAGTTATTAAAATAAAAAATAATTATTAAAAATAAAAAATATTAAAAAGTAATAAAAAAAGAAAGAAAGAAGAGAGCATCCAAACCAAAAGACAAATCCACCAACGATAACAAGTGCTAAAATGTATACTAAAAACCCCCCAAAAACAAAAAACAAAACCGGACAGACAGAACCCTAGGACAAATGAATGGTAAAAGCAAAGCTACACAGAGAAAATCACACAAAGAAGCATACACATACACAGTCACAAAAAGAGAAAAAGGAAAAAAAAATATCGTTGCTCCCCAAGTCCACCTCCTCAGTTTGGGATGATTCGTTGTCTATTCATGTATTCCACAGATGCAGGGTACAGCAAGTTGACTGTGGAGATTTAATCCGCTGTTCCTGAGGCTGCTGGGAGAGATTTCCCTTTCTCTTGTTTGTTCGCACAGCTCCCGGGGTTCAGGTTTGGGTTTGGACCCGGCTCTGTGTGTAGGTCGCCTGAGGGTGTCTGTTCTTCCCTCAGACGGGACGGGGTTAGAGGAGCAGCTGATTCGAGGGCTCTGGCTCACTCAGGGGGAGGGAGGGGCACGGAGTGCGGGGCGAGCCTGCGGCGGCAGAGCCCAGCGGGACGTTGCAGCAGCCTGAGGCGCGCTGTGCGTTCTCCCGGGGAAGCCGTCCCTGGATCCTGGGACCCTGGCGTTGGCGGGTTGCACATGCTCTGGGAGGGGAGGTGTGGAGAGTGACCTGTGCTCGCACACAGGCTTCCTGGTGGTGGCAGCAGCAGCCCTAGTGCCTCAGGCCCGTCTCTGGGGTCTGCGCTCGTAGCCGCGGCTCACGCCCGTCTCTGGAGCTCCTTTAAGCAGCGCTCTTAATCCCCTCTCCTCGCGCACCAGGAAACAAAGAGGAGGGAAGAAAAAGTCTCTTGCCTCCTCGGCAGGTCCAGACTTTTTCCCGGCCTCCCTGCCGGCTAGCCGTGGTGCACTAGCCCCCTGCAGGCTGTGTTCGCGCTGCCAACCCCAGTCCTCTCCCTGCGCTCCGACCGAAGCCCGAGCCTCAGCTCCCAGCCCCGCCCGCCCCGGCGGGGGAGCAGACAAGCCTCTCGGGCTGCTGAGTGCCGGTCGGCGCCGATCCTCCGTGCGGGAATCTCGCCGCTTTGCCCTCCGCGCCCCTGTTGCTGCGCTCTCCTCCGCGACTCCGAAGCTTTTCCCCTCCGCCACCCACAGTCTCTGCCCGCGAAGGGGCTTCCTAGTGTGTGGAAACCTTTCCTGCTTCACAGCTCCCTCCCACTGGTGCCTGTCCCGTCCCTATTCTTTGTCTCTGTTTTTTTCTTTCTTCTTTTGCCCTACCCAGGTACGTGGGGAGATTCTTGCCTTTTGGGAGGTCTGAGGTCTTCTGCCAGCGTTCGGTAGGTTTTCTGCAGGAGTTGTTCCACGTGTAGATGTATTTCTGATGTATTTGTGGCGAGGAAGGTGATCTCCACGTCTTACTCCTCCACCATCTTGAAGATCTCCCCTCATTTGTTGGCTTTTGAACACACGGTAGCACAGGACACTGGTTAGTCCCAGCTTGCCAGCGTGGGCATTCCTCTATTTTGGGAAACAAAAGTTTCCCAATTTTTACTCAGTTTTCTTGTTTTGACCTGACGTTATGGGCTTGCAGCTGCCCCGGGCTCAGCCTCAGGCCTGGCAGGTGCCCAGGTGTGCATGTTGGGCACATTGAGGCCGTGGCTGTCTGCTCTGGCTCCCGCCCCGCTCCTCTGTTTGCCTCTCTTGGGGCAGCTCCAGCCCCACGTGTGGAGTTCACTTGCCCGAGTTGGACACTTCTTCCTGTGTTTCCCAGCACCAGGGGGGATAAGACCAGCTTTCTGAAGCTGCTTGTGATTTGCTTGGATCAAAACTCAGGTAGCTTTCACGTCTTCCTCATGCGAGTGGAGGGGATGCCTGCTACACTCCTTTAGGTGAGTCCACATGTTGACCGTGGATAGCACAGCCTTTTTGCTGCTGGTGATGGGGTGCAGTTTGCAACGAATTGAACAATACATAACCTCAGGGGATGTGCTCATGGGTACAGTTTGAACTTCCAAAGGGGCCTTGGGCTGCAGGTTGCTGCCCCACCTTGTGCCTTTCTTCTGAACTGCCACTGGTGTCCCTTTGAGCCCCTAACTTGTTTAGTCTTACACTTCGGTGGTGGTTCCAGCCCTCCTGTGCCTCTCTTGCTTTCCTTTTAAGAAAATCTCAGTACAGTCACTTTCGTTGGGTTCTCACATTGACCATGGAAGACACAGAACTTTCTCTGCATGTGGCAGAAGTACTGTTAACTTATGAGACATGTGTTCATATATCTTCTGCTCAAGTATGTACAGCCCTAGATTCTTGACTTCATTTGTATGAGTCACAGTAGTCCTAGTGTCCCCGAGTCCAGCAGACTTACATTCAGTTTTCTGAAGCCCTTTGTCATTTGCCCTGGTCAAGGACACAGGGGGAAGTATTCTCGGTCCCTCCCTCATGAAGTTCTAGAAAATGCCCCCTCAGTCTTTCTCAGAGCCCTCATGTTGATCTTGGAATAGCCATCCTTTCTTCTGCAGCTGCTGGAAGTGCAGTTCTCTCCCAAGTCAGCTGCCTTTTGTTTCAGTGGCAGGGGAAGCTCCAGCCGCAGCTCTTCTTTTATGTGAGGCAGACACTAGGCTCTGTGTCACTCTCAGTCCAGGGAACGTGGCTAAAGATTTCTGCAGTGGTACGCTTGGGTCAGTGGTTCCAGTCCTCATCCCTCATGAGGTAGTTTTCTCATCCCTTACAGGATCCGTTGAGGCATCAGCCTTTCTGCCCTGCCTTCGCTTGAGTACAGAGCTTCAGAATAGAAAACCACTTAGCTGTAGTCTGGAGGTGACTTCTCCACAAGCTGCACTGAGGTCATTTGTCCCCTTCGGTTACCCTGTAGTGCTTTTTTGGCGGGTGGGGCACGGATCATGGGGAGCTGGCATTTTTGCCTCATTCTTATTTTTGCTGTCCTTTTAAGTATTAAAGTGTCAAAATATAAAAAGGCTTTTTTGTATTTTTATGTGTTAAAGAAGTTGGGCCTTTTCCTTGGCCTTGCATGGCTCTGTGCTTTCAGTGACAACTTTGGCACTGAATGTGTGGTTAATAAAGTTACCAAGCCCCCCTTTTTAGACATGAGACCACACTGGCCTGGTTAGTGTCAAATTAGATTTACCCAGCATCTGTTAGCACACAGTGTCACCTCAGTGGTGGAAGAAAGGGGCGACAGTCTCCCCACGAGGGGACTGTGTGTTCCATGTTAGGGTGGATAAGGCATCTGCCAATCTGTGGCACCTGGGAATACCCTGGCCGAGTCATGGGCTGAGATGAAACTCTCCTGACCTGTTCTCAGAGCAACAGTGGCTTAGGAGAAATCAAGACTTCCCTGGATCAGTAGAGCAGTGCAGGCCAGGTTATGAGACATACAGCTCTCCTGGATCTGGTAGCACACCCTGGTCTACAAGGTGGGTGAGTGGGGAGCATAAGGGTCTTCCCACCGTCCAACCTCTTCGAAGGTGTGTGGGCCGGGTTGGTAGTAAGACAGATTCTCTGGCATCAATAGTGTATACTTCCTCTTGAAGAAAAGCTGGGAGGGTTAGGTAGCAAGAGTTAGGATTGAAATAACCTGTCTAATTGGTGCCTAGTTCTTGAGAAAAGTGTCTTTGTACCATGGAGTGGACTAAAGTATGAGCAGCCTGGGCTTAGTGGTGTCAGCTGTTCTTCCTGTGTTTCTTCCCCTCTTTTCCTTGGGCTTCTAATTGGGGAAAGTAGATGTACTATTGGAAGCTTGTGTTGTACTGTCTGTGTGAAAATATCTATGGTCTGTGTTTCCAAAAAATGTGTCTGCATGCAGCTGAGAGAAGTTGCAATGAAAAAGTAAAAAATTAAAAGTTACTATTTCACTAAGATGCCTACAAGCTACTTTCTGTTTGCACTCTGTAATAATGTGTCATTGGCATTGAACTGTATCATTTTTTTGAATTTTGACTGTTATAGTGTATCAGAAAAAAATTCCTCTGATGTCCGAAGTTTTCACAGTTCGTGATGTCTTGTTGATTGGCAAGTGGAAGGTGTCATTCTCTATGGCCGTGATTGCCCACCAGAAGGGAGACTTACAATTCCTAACAGAATTGAGGGCAACGTGATTTCACACACAGAATTTCACGGATAGTCAAAGAACCACTTCTGTCTTCTGTGCACTCCAGGGTTCTATGCTCCTGAGACAGCAGTTGTGTCTACTACAGAACTGCTGTAAAAATTGTCTCTCCGTAAGAGGCAATGCTACTTGGGACGTTGCCACACCTGATTCTGCCAGATTGAGTTTATGAATTTTAAACTCCCTCCTCTTGGAAGCTAATAAGGACACAAAATCCTTTCGCAAAAATACAGGGTGAGACCCAGAAGGTTGCCTGTCCAAGTATGGAACAGGATCTGAGGGACACTAGCCAACCTCATTGATAAAATATTTGGTAACAAGGGATAGTTGGTTACATCAAAATGTACTAAGGTTTGCTCCTAAAGTGAGATGGAAAGAAGTGATATTAAGGATGGATTTGGGTAAAGGCCTAGTGAGATTATACAGGTTTCCTTCTTGCCTAGCAGGTGAGGGACCGTGCCGGTTATCTGGAGGACAAGGGGTGATCATCTCATTCTCTTTGACCGACCCATGTTACAAGCCAATTTGGCCTTGACCACATTACTCTTAATAGAAGGATCAAGAGGACTTCTACACTATTCTGATAGCTGTGCTGTTCTGACTGATGTTCATCTAACACATTCAGTACCACCTTTCTACTCAGACTGTTCTGTTTTCAAGAACAAGCAGGTCTAAGGCAAGGTTGTAGCCCCTCCTTCTCTAATTGAAAGTGGAGGCTTTATGCACTGGTCAAGGTGTTTTAGGGACTTGATGGCACTTGAAGTTGTCACACTTTTCAGCCCTTATGGACACTGGGGCACAAGTCACTGTGGTGCCTAGGTGCCTAGAATCCTCTGTGGGCTCAGTCGAAAATTTACTTTGGATGTGGAAATAAGTCTAAGATTGGACTATGGACTGATGTGAGTTTATGGGAAGCCTCTTTTGGGCCAGTGTACACAAGATGCTATAACTGATACTGCTGAATGGATTCTAGGAAGAGTTGTGTTAAGAAAGTATAATGCTTCTCTTGAATTGTAAGGGATGTTGCCAATGGATAATTGCCACAATTAGAACAGTGGTCATGGGATGAGTAGAAAAATGGGAGCCACCAGCTTTTCCCACTCCAGCCCAGGGGTATAAGTAAAGCACAGTAGGATACTGGGATGGGGGGCTGGTTAAAGGAAGTTCCTAATAGTTTTAAGGAACTGTTAGAGACAAAGGTGCTTAAATAATCTACAGTCATCCTGTGTCTAGTGATGAAAGCCAATGGTTCTTGACTCCTCACTATGGATTACTATAAGCTCATTGTGGCAGCAGTCTTCCTTACTCTTGCACTTGCAGATATCATGATGGTCAGAGAGTCCAATGCACAGACCGAAGGGTCTGATGTGCAGTGGTGGACATGCTAATGCCTTCTTCAGATCCCACTGCAAGCCGAACCAGACCTTTTTTGCCTAAATGAGAGGACAATACTTGTTTACTCTGCAGCTCCATGACAACCTCAGCCTTCTAACGATTTCTCATCAGAGGATAGGCTGAGACCTAGGGAAGACTGAAACCTCACCAGGGGTCTTAGTGCCCTTACCTGGTGACATTATTCTGATTTTAAGGACTAAGGGTAGCATACCATCTGCCTCAGAGAGATGGACCAATATCTGAGTAACTAGGGCTGGACTATTAATCCCGACAAGTATCATTGGCAAGCCACCAAGGTTAACTTCTTGGAAACCATGTGACTGGTGCCTAGAAGCAATCCCTAAGTCTATTCATGAAAAGCTGATGGCCTTAAAATCTCCAGGAAACCAAAAGGGGGCAAGAGCATATGATAACCTCATTCAGTATTGGGTGCACGTCATGGTTTACAAGAGGATCCAGCTCAGCCCATTACATATGATTACCTAACAAGCACTGGAGTTGACCAACATCCTGCATTAGCAACGACCCATCAGGCTATACAGACCACCCTTCCACTGGGGCCAGTCATCTATGCGGCATATTTTTAGGGAAATTGTCAGTGGCTGACATTTATGCAGAATGGAACTTGTGGCAAAAATATGGTCTACTAGGCAATGGCACCCTTAAGGGTTTGTTCATGGTCCTCGCCTGAATCTGCCACATGATGTACCCCTTTTGAGAGACTATTGCTGGCTTGTTAGTGGGTGCTAGTGGACATCTAGAGAGTAACAAAACAAGAGCAAGGATTGTTACACACTGGCTTCCATTTCATGGCATTGGTCCCAAATGAGAATATCAACAAAATGGCCATTGTACGGGAAATGTCCATTTTATGTGAAAGTGGTATATTTAGGGAAGAAGCAAACTGGGCTCTAATGGTGTCTTAGAGGTGCAGGAAAAGATAGCCAGTCACTCTCCAGATGTAGCTGTCTCAGATGCAGATATTGTGGCAGCACCTCAGCCTCTGGTGGCTTTGATACACCTAGGCTCCTGAGGATGCTGTGTCTAATTCATGGACTCATCAGCTAAGTTTAAGGTAGATGGGTTGTAGTGGGCTGCGGAAGCTGTCTAACCCCAAAGAAAAGTGGAGATGCGGGCTATGGTGCTTGCCCTGGAAAAATATCGCCTCAAATGCACCTTTTTACGTTTTGAATCACTCATGGGCAGTCACCTATGAGTTTACAGTTTGGTCTGATGTCTGACAGTGTGCCGACTGGATCATCGTATCTCAGCTCCCCAGAAACAAAAATCATCTGCACATTACCCAAGATGCACGCCTATTTTTGTGTTCTCTGTGGAGGTACATGGATAAGGACCCTTCCAAGATGAAAATCAGTAAGATCATCAAGCTCATCAGACCTGAACTGCCAAAGTTAGGATCATGGTCACCTGGATAGACCACCACACCGGGCATGGTAGTCCATCTTCAATTCAGAATCTGGCCCCAAAATAAGACGTAGTAATTCCAGCACATGAGACCAAGGTAGCCTGCTAAATGTGCCCCGAGTGACAGCCACACACAAGTACAAAAGAGATCTCCATATCTTATAGCCAGGAGAACTAGACGTGACACCCTAACCTCCTTTCCAGGGTCCCTCTGGCCACAGATGTAATAGATACTTTTACAAAGAATGGCACTGACATCCCCGCCTGCCTTACAAATGGAGCAATATGCAAGAACTCTTATTAGGACTGTATTTTATATTTTTATTCCCCTATCACATCCAAGCAGACAATGGTGTCACCTTCAGAGGAAAACAAACCCAGTAGTCGGCAGCTTCATGGGACTTTCCCTGGATTATTTAGGCCCCATATCGTTCCAGATTGCATAGATTCTCAGAGATTAGACTGAGTAAGATAGATAGAAAACCAGTATTTCGGACCCAGTGTAGCACACAATTTAGAAAATAAATTTGGGCTCTAAATGTGGCATTTCCCCAGCTGGTACCTCCTATTTAAATAGAATGTTTAATTGCAAGGTTAGGCAAAGGGGAGGAGGCCCAGAGTCAGGATTGGTAAGAAAATGTCTGCTACACTGACAACTCCCTCCAAAATGCCTTTCCTCCTTCCAACTCAACTTTTTATATCCTAGAGGCCTGTGCAGTGGGCTAATGCCAGCTGAACCATTTTTGGTTTAATTTTTGGTAAGATACCTCAGAACCTTGCTGTAGAATATCAGGTACTCTGCGTTTATTGTTTTGGCCTTTGGAGTCTCTAGCAAAACTTTTATGTTTGAGGATGTGTCACTTAGATCATCCTATGAAGGCATGCTTTCAGAGACATGTCAGAACCACAGTACCTTCACCCACTACACCCTTAATTGTAGGCACTTGAGTGCACTTCCTCATCCAGTTTACTTACCTTGAAAGTAGGGGAAAGCCAGTGTCACTTCATCCCCTTATTCTTTTATGGTCAGGGTGCATGAAGACTCTGCCACATATGTGAATATTTCAGTTCATTCTGGAATAAATGCCTCCTCATCGCTCTGGAAAAGAATTTCATATGGATTATCTCCCGTCCACACTTATCCCCCAACTGTCAGGTGGGGTCATTTAGATTCTCCTGGTATTCTCTGGGAGCCTCTTTTGTATTTGCAAAGGGCCCTGAAAAGACTTGGTTATTTGTTGGCTATTGATTTGATTTCAGCTTCAGGTATTAATTCAATCCTGGTGACCAATGCATGTAGCTTTTCAATTCAGGAAATGTGAGTTCCCTGCCTTTGTACTCCTTCTGCCACTTGGATTGTGATATTAGGTCTCCAAACACCGAAGTAGAAAGCGTGATCCGAACTTTTGTGAGTGCTGGTGGTGGTACCCCAGGGAGCCCCATCTCCTTGTTTTACCCATATGGCATGAGCTATTAGCGACTCAGTTTCCTTTGACAGATTTGCTCCATGTGACTTTTAATCCCCTTTATCTGGAGACTGATAAGGTTACACTGTCCTTTTAAAAGAATATAGGTGAGAACCTGAAGGTCAAAATAGGACAAGTTGCCAGTGAAAGGGAGGGAAGAGACCCTGGATGTGCTCCATAGTCATTCTTGGGCCCATCTGACGTAGGAAACCATGTGTGTGGGGGAAGAGTATGTGGAAATGGATTCCACTAGTCTTCTTCTTTCCCCGATAACCCTGTGAAAGTTTCTTTTAATGATTGGGGTCCTGTCTTCAGTCAGAGAATCACTGCTTTTTTTGGTATATATCACTCAGCAAAATGAATGAGAACACAAGAGACGTGGGGAACAGGAGAGAAAAAGGAAAGGAGAAAGTGGTCAAATGGTGATGATTTGGCAGTAATCTAGGAACCTGTCTGTGGGTGTAACCAGCAATGTGGATGTAACCCAGTGTCCCTTTATCCTGGTGTTCTGTGACTTGTCAGAGTACGTGCAGATCTCATCATATATATAATTGCCTTTAGGTCTCTGGGTTAGTAGCCTCCTTGTTTTGGTGGAGGATCATTTCTCGTCCAAACTTAACCCCATCCTTCAAACAGGGGACTTTATACAAGTGGGTTTTCTCAAGGGACTACTTTTTTCATATTTTAAGAGACAAATGTAAAAATACCAAACCTCACCTTCCTTTTTGTCTGGCGGTTGAGGGAGCCCTGCTAGTTGTGCTGGGTTTGAAGAACAGAGGTGTTTAGGGTAGCACTCAGTATCCTGCCTCTGATATGAATCAGGAGCTTTATGCAGTGGTCAAGATTTGAAGGCATCCAAGATTGCCAAAGCTTTCAGCTGTACAGAAAATGGGGGCGCTAACTACTGTGCTTCATAAGTTCCCATCTGCATGGTTAAGGTTTTCTTTGGACTGCATGTGGAGATAATTCTCATGTTGGAATGAGGACTGACGTGTTTATGGATGGTCACCACCTTTCAGGAGGTGAGTTTTCTGCATGTTCATGAGTATAATTTTAAAAGTGCATCATTTCATTGCTGACCTGTATCCCAACCTCCATGCAGGGGTCTTTAAACCAGGGAGTTTTTTCAGAGAGTGTCTTTTCTTTTGTGATTTCAAAGGTCCGTTAAAAATAATAGAAGTGTATGTTTGGGGGAAGAAGATTAAGACACCATGTGTCTTAATCTCCTACCTTGTGTTATCAAATAGTGCAAACATGCACGGCTTTCCTGCAGTCCTCACTATGACTTCTGTGTTGTTATAAACCTTTAGAGCATAGTCAGATTCAAATTTGGTCACTATTCTTTTGAGCTCCTGTTGAGTTGATGTCAGTGGGGTCAAAAAGAAAGTAACTTTATCTGTGTTCTTTTCCCCTATGAAAAATGATTTGGAGAGTTCTTCCCATGTTTTGTAGGAAAGCCCAGGAGGTTCCCATCCTTTTTCTGGTTGTTCTTACATAGCAAAACGTTCTGTCACCATTTCCATTTGGTAAGAAGACTGTCCTGTTTTATTAATCCAAACCTCAGTTCCCGAATCTTGGAAAATATCTTCCATTCTCAGCTGGGTCCTTTCTGAAGACTGGAATCCTGCAAGTGATGTGTATATGTGGGTGTGCCTTTCTGTTCTCAGTCTGCTGTCCAGTTGACCACTTGCTCATTCTTCTCCCCCTGATGTGTTCCTCAGAGAGAGAAAGGCTCAGAGAGAAGAGCACACCATGACATGGTTGGCTAAGTTGTAGTGTGGAGACAGGCTCTGCGACATGGAGGACACCATGGTATGATGCACTCGGGAAACGTTTTTCTTCTCCTTCAGGGACCTCAGACTTCATGCCCCCGTCACATGCGGTGCCTTTCCTCTGACTTGTCTCTTAGATTCTCCCTCAGTCCCTAGGCCTGTTGTGACCTTCTCTTCTGTTGTCTTCTTTAACAGGTAGTCCTCTTGGGTGGCCTCCCCATGAAGTAATTCTCAGGCTTTTCTTTTTCCCAGGACAACATGTTGACCCAGGAAATTAATATCTTTCTTTGGAATTGCTGTTTGCTCACAAGATGCACTAACTGTCCTTTCTCCAGGGGCACCTCAAGCCTCAACCTCTTGATTTTACATGTGTGAGTCACACAGTAGTTCCTGTGTCCTTCAACCTTCATCGGCCTCAGTCGTTTTCTCTCCAGCTCAACGGATTGCAGCAAGGGGGAAACAATCTTATCCCTCCCTTATGAGTGTTTAGAAAATGCCCAGTCCACTGGCAGAATTCTCGAAAAATTCTTCTTTTTCTTTCTTCTATGTCAATTCTTTTACGTCTCTGTGGTAGTTTAATGGAATAATGCTGGCAGACGCGTTTGGTACCATTCGTTTGCCAGCTGACCAGCACCTCACTTTAGAATATGGGTGTATTTGACACCACTTGCCTTGGCCTTTGGAGATGTGTTAATTTACTAGGACCGCCATAAGAAAGTAACCAAAATGGGGTGGCTTAAACAACAAAAATTTGTTGTCTCATGATCTAGGCCTCTCTCCTTGGCCTGTAGATAGCCAGCTACGTGGTCAATACCGTATATTGTATATGTATATGTATACCATGCATATGTATACCATGTATATGTATCTGTGTCCACATTTCCTCTTCTTATAAGGAGAACAGTCGTATTAGTTTAGAGTCTCTCTTAATGACCTCATTTTAACTTTATTACCTCTGTAAAACCCTTTTTCAAAATAAGGATACATTCTATCCTTCTAGGTGCTGGGACTTCAACATATGGATTTTTTTTTTGGTGTGGGCGGGGCGCAGTTAAACCCATAACAGACCTTTTGCCAAGTCTCTCACCTGAGAGATCTTGTGTTCAACATCCTATTCAATGCAGGCTTTCAGAAATGTACTTTTACTGTGACTGGCTGATAGATGGACCCTGGCCCTTAGGATTTTGTGACCCACCCCATTGTTGTGTGTCCCCTTTTCTTTCTAAGGGCTCCTCTTTCAAAATTTATTTATTTTTTGGGCACATAAACAAAGATAATTTTTTTTTTTTTTTTTTTTTTTTTGCGGTACGCGGGCCTCTCACTGTTGTGGCCTCTCCCGTTGTGGAGCACAGGCTCCGGACGCGCAGGCTCAGCGGCCGTGGCTGACGGGCCCAGCCGCTCCGCGGCATGTGGGATCTTCCCGGACCGGGGCATGAACCCGTGTCCCCTGCATCGGCAGGCGGACTCTCAACTACTGCACCACCAGGGAAGCCCAAAATAATTTTTAATAATTTATTTTATTGAGGTAATACTGATTTATAACATTATATATGTTTCATGTGCACAACATTATATTTCTACTTCTGTGTACTCTACAATGTGTTTACCACCAAAAATTCAGTTTCCATCCATCACTGAATAGTTGATCCTCTTTACTCATTTTGCCTCTCTCCACCCCTCCCCCTTTGGTAACCACTACTCTGTTCTCTGTATCTATGTGTTAGTTTTTTTTTTGTCTTTTGTTTTTTGTCTGTTTGGGTTTTTTTGGCCATGCCTTGCAGCTTGTGGGATCTCAGTTCCCTGACCAGGAATCAAAACTGGTTCCTTGGCAGTGAAAGCACAGAGTCCTAACCCCTGGACTGCCAGGGAATTCCCACCTACGTGTTTGTTTTTGTTTGGTTTGATTTGTTCATTTTTTGTTTGTTTGCTTGTTTATTAGTTTTTTATATTCCACATATGAGTGAAATCATACAGTATTTGTCTTTTTCTTTCCCTTTTTAAAATTGAAGTGTAGTTGCTATACAATATTATGTAAGTTACACGTGTACAGTATAGTGATTCACAGTTTTAAAGGTTATACTCCATTTATAGTTATTGTAAAATATTGGCTATATTCCCCATGTTGTACAGTATATCCTTGTAGTTTATTTTATACCTAATAGTTTGTACCTCTTATTCCCCTGCCTCTATGTTGCCCCTCCCCCCTTCCCTCTCCCTACTGGTAACCACTAGTTTGTTCTCTGTATCTGTGAGTCTGCCTCCATTTTGTTATATTCACTAGTTTGTTGTATTTTTTAGATTCCAAATATAAGTGAAATCATACAGTATATGTCTTTCTCTGTCTTACTTATTTCACTTCGCATAATACCTTCAAGGTCCATCCATGTTGTCGCAAATGGCAAGATTTCATCTTTTTTTTATGGCTGAGTAGTATTCCATTGTGTGTGTGTGTGTATGCACATACACATACCTTGTCTGTTTTTTTTAAATTGAAGTATAGTTGATTTACAATGTCAGATTAGTTTTAGGTGTACAGCATACAGCACAGTGATATATAAAAGAATATATATATTCTCTTCCAGATTCTCTTTCCTTATAGGTTATTACAAAATATTGAGTATAGTTCCCTGTGCTATAATTGGGTCCTTGTTGGTTATCCATCTTAAATATAGCAGTGTGAACATGTCGATCCCAAACTCCCTAACTATCCCTTCCCCCCACCCTTCCCCCCTGGTAACCATAAGTTTGTTTTCTATATCCACGACTCTACTTCTGTTTTGTAAATAAGTTCATTTGTACCCCCCCCCCTTTTTTTTAGATTCCACATATAAGTGCTATCATATGATATTTGTCTTTCTGTGTCTGACTTACTTCACTCAGTTTGACAATCTCTAGGTCCATCCATGTTGTGCAAATGGCATTATTTCATTCTTTTTTATGGCTGGGTGATATTCCATTGTATATATGTACCATGTCTTCTTTATTCATTCATCTGTTGATGGACCTTTAGGTTGCTTCCATGTCCTGGCTATTGTAAATAGTGCTGCATTGAACATTGGGGTGCTTGTATCTTTTTCGAATTATAGTTTTCTCTGGATATATGTTACTTTTAAATTTTTTTAAAAACTTTTTGTTGAAGAAAAAATATCCATACAGAAAAGTTCACATACCATAATTGTAATGTAACGTGCCAAATGTTTACAAAATGAGCACACCATGTAACCAGCACCCAGATCAAGATACAGCACTGTAGCAGCAACCCTGATGCCTTTCCTCCTGCCCCGCTTCCAGTCATTACCTCCCCCAAGGATACCCCTAAACTGACTTTAACAGCATAGATCAGTTTTGCCTATTTTTGTACTTTATAGAAATGGAGTAATATGATAGGTATTATTTTGTGCCTGGCTTCTTTCACTCAAGATTTTGTGAGATTCTTTCAAGTTATTGTGTGTAACTCTAATTTATTCTTTTTCGTTGCTATGTACCATTCCATGGAGTTAATATAGCACCATTGATTTCTCTATTGTTGGGTTATTTTCAGTTTGAAATAATTTTATCTGAATATGTTTGTTCATGTCTTTCAGTGCACATTTGTGCAGGCATTTCTGCTGGGTCTTCAGGGAAAAAAATGTTAAGTCCTTGGATATGTGTCTTTAACTTTAGTAAATAACGTCAAACTGTCTTTCAAAGCAGTTTTTATCAGTTTACACTGCCACCAGCAGGATGTGAGGATGCTACTGCTCCACACCCTTACTAACACTTGGTATACCACATCTTCTTTATCCATTCATCTGTTAATGAGCACTTTGTGTATCTTGTCTATTGTTAATAATGCTGCGATGAACATAGGGGTGTATAATCTTTTCAGATGAGTGTTTTTATATTCTTTGGATAAATACCCAGAAGGGGAGAACAGGATCTTATGGTAATTCTGGTTCTTAATTTTTTGAGGACATTCCATACTCTCTTCAATAGTGGCTGCACCAATTTACATTCCCATCAACAGTATATGAGCATTTCCTTTTCTCCATATCTAAGGTCTCCTCTTGAGTGATTTAACTTCGATATGATCTCAGACCACTCCCCATCGTGGTTCCTACATGTGCACATTGCTGATCATAACCTTTTCTTCTGCAAGTGCTGGAGGTGCAGTTCACTCCCAAGCGGGAATTCTATATGAGGATTCTAAGACTTTGCTTCATGTTTGGTTGCTCCAACAATGGTGCTTGGTTTACAGGATGAAATACACAGCTTGGGTAGCTACCTAAGATGTTTGCTGGATCATTTGTTCTCTATATAATAGCGAGGTAGGAGTTACCATTGAAGGATGCCTTGAATTCTTAAGGAATATTCTGGAGGAGATGAATACATTACCGATGCTCAGCTCCAAGTGAAACACATGATTGAGAAAGTCAGTTTTGGTTTTTAATGTTGCAATTCCCCTGAAGGTTACCTCTCATTTAAAAAGATCATTTAATTATGTGTTTGGGGATTGAGGAGGGCAGACTCTTGCTGGTGGAGAATATGCCTACCATATTGACCACTGACACTAAAAAATTCTGTATTTCTTCCAGCTAAACCCTTTTGTATCTTTGGGCTGGAGCATGGGATAATGCTAGCAGAACCAGTTATGGTCTCTTTCTTTACAAGATGGCCTAGCTCCTCAACTTACAATATGGTTGTACTGGGTATTTAATGATTTGCCCTTTGGATTTTTGCCATATCTCTTACAGATGAGGGGATGTGTCGCTTTCAACATCCTGTTCAATGTAGAATTTTAGAGACGCGTCTAAATCACTGCATCTTCAATCATTACATCATTAATTGTAGGCACTGCTGGTAATTTTCTTTTTTAAAAAATATTTATTTATTTTTTGGCTGCGTCAGGTCTTAGTTGCGGCATGCAGGATCTTTCATTGCAGCGTGTGAGCTCTTCGTTGTGGTGCATGGGCTTCCCTCTAGTTGTGGCACAGGAGCTCCAGAGCACGTGGGCTCTGTAGTTGCGGCATGTGGGCTTAGGTGCTCTGTGGCATGTGGGATCTTAGTTCCCCAACCAGGGATTGAACTGGCATCACCTGCATTGCAAGATGGATTCTCAACCACTGGACCACCAGGGAAGTCCCACTGCTGGTAATTTCTGATGTACTTTACATATTTCAAACATTCCTCTATCCTTGTATACAGCCTTATGGTTCCAATAAGTGTACTGCTATGGTCTCAGGGTTACTCTGAAAGAAGAAGATAACCTCCCCAGGAGGATATGGGGTGACACCTTCATCTGGTGTGATAACTTCCTCTCCCTCTTGTCTAAACACACAGGTTTTGCTTCTTTATTTCTGGTTTAATTCTGAGCTCTACCAATTATTGACTGTGTGGCCTTGGGAGAGACATTTAATCTCTCTGAGCCTCAGATTCTTCTTCTTTACATGGGAGATATTTTATGACACTCCCTATGTATTATAGCTGAAATGAGATGACAGGTATAAAACTTTATATCTTGATATCTAGGATTGTAGGTCTTCTTATTAATAATAGAAATCAAATATTAGATTTAGTCAAAAATGTAGGAATTCAAAGCAAGGACAGTGAGCTTTTAGCTCATCAAGGTGAGAATCACAAATGATTGTCCTGGTATTATGCATGTGTAGAGGATTGGCACTACATTTTCCCCCTGGTCACCTTGGATATATCTATGTAGGCCAGGCTGGGAAAAACTTGAAGCATAGCTCATCTGACTGTGATTGAATGTCCTGTGGTCCTCCCAGAATGGTAGAGGATGAGAGGCCTGTGATGCCTTCCTCTGAGACCATGTCCCCCTTACCTTCTTTCTTCTTTGAAAGGCTGTCATAAGGCCATTTCTGCAGGAGGTGGGATGCTAATGCTGCATCCTGAACCTTCTAGAGGGGTAGGAAGAGCCCCACATTCTCTTGCTGCATGATTCAGACACTAGGTCTTGTATCTTTGGAACTCCAGTGAATATTACTGTAGTCTTCTGAAGGTCTTAGTCATTTGCTTGAAGCAAGAGTCAAGTAATTTTTGTCCCTCCCTCTTGAAGATGGAACAAATTCCCACCACACTCCTCCTGATTTGTGAGTCTACATGTCCACCATGGAGAATGAGCTCTTTTTCTTGTGGGTGGTAGAATTGCAGTTCACTCCCAAGTGAGTACCTTTGGACGTTCTACAGGGGCAGACTGAGACCTGACTTCTCTTCCTAAATGAGTCAGACACTAGTACCCTTATCCTTATTTTGGGGGACCTCAAATTCCAGAGGCTGAAATTCACCAACATTTTCCTGCTCCTTTCATTATTAAGCATTCCCCTGGATGCTGCAAGTGTTCAAGTAGACCTCAAAGCTTTAAAATGGTTGCCAACTCAATAGTTGTCTTGGTGGATGGACCTATTCATAGTGCCTCCTAGTCCACCATCTTCTGTGTCTTCTCATAACATTTGTTTTATGGATATTATCTGATTTTTCTGTTTGGTTGTACCAGATAATTTTTTTGGGGGGGGGGTTATTGTTGTTCTCTGCTCTCATTTGAGCATCAGAACTCTGAATTGAGCATTATCATTTCCTGTATCACAGGTAAGGCGACCTCATAAGTTATTTGTCCATGTTTACACAGCCCATTCCAAGAAAGCTGTCTTTTTATGACTTTTTTTTTGATATTGACATCCCATAACAGAGGTAAATGGAAGCTAGACACTTTCTATAATATCCAAAGAGAGGACTTCTTTTCAAAACAGGTCACAACCAACACTTTGTGCAGCTTCCTTTGATAAGAGTAAAGAGAAAGTTACTTTCTTCTCCTTCTCCTTACACTGAAAACTGTCTTGGAGATCTGCCCTTACCGTGTCTGGCAGGAAATCTCTAGAGAGTAACTCTAACTGTGTGGTTACTCTTCAGTAACCAAACATGCTGTGGTCACTTGCAAAGTCTTAGAAGCCAAGTGTAGTATAATAATTAAAACCTTACATTCCTGAATACTGGGAAATTTCTGCCTCCTTCAAGCTGGTGTCTGCTTGAGTTTTTTAATCTAGTAGATGATGTATATATACAGGATTGATGGTTTACCTCTTTTGCCTTTTCTGTCTTCATCTACATATCCTCCTGGTAAATACTCTTGATGGGATCCCCAGAAAGAGAAGTGAACGTGGAGAGCAACATATCCTCACATGGTATGTCACGTTGTAATGAGGCTTTAGGGCTCTGTGATGTGGAGGAAATCCTCAGCTAATGCACTTATGGGCACGTTAGAGTTTCTTAAAGCGACCTCAGATTGCCTGTTGGAGTCATCTGCCTCTCTGGGTGCTCCTACTCACTGCTTTCTTTTAAAGGGAATATGAGTACACTCACTTTCATGGGGTTCTCATGTCAACCATGAAAAATACAGACCTTTTTTCTGTATGTGGTGGAAGTGCAGTTCACTTTCCGTCAACTTTCTTGTTGTATACTTTGTCCTGGCATTTTCAACCTTAGATTCTTGACTTCATTTGCATGAGTTGGACATTACTTCCTGTATCTCCAGTCAAGCTTGTGTTAATCTTGAAAAACACAGTTGATGCTTCTGCAGGACAGCTCTATCCGCAGCTTCTCTTCCCACTTGACTGGATTTTCTTCTATGAAGAAAATCCAAAATAATTGACAAAAAACCTCCTGGAACTAATAAGAGTTTATAGCAAGATTATAACAATGTTAGAAGTCTGATACAGGGCTTCCCTGGTGGCGCAGTGGTTGAGAGTCCGCCTACCGACGCAGGGGACACGGGTTCGTGCCCTGGTCTGGGAAGATCCCACATGTCGCGGAGCGGCTAGGCCCGTGAGCCATGACCGCTGAGCCTGTGCACCCGGAGCCTGTGCTCCGCAACGGGAGAGGCCACAACAGTGAGAGGCCCGCGTACCGCAAAAAAAAAAAAAAAAAAAAAAAAAGTCTGATACAACCTGACTTCAACACTTACTATAAAGCTACAATAATAAAAATAATGTGGTATTGGCCAAAGAATAGGCAGGTAGATCAATGGAATGTAACAAGAGAACTAAGAATTAGACTCACATAAATATAGTGAACTGTTCTTTGACAAAGGAGCAAAGGCAATATAATGGAGCAAAGATGGTCTTTTCAATAAATGGTACTGGAAGAACTGGACATTCACATGCAAAAAATGAATCTAGATACAGACCTTATACACCTCAGAAAAATTAACTCAAAATGGATCACAGACCTAAATGTAAAACTCCTAGAATAAAACAGAAGAAAACCTAAATGACCCTGGGTATGATGGTGACTTTTTAGGTATAACACCAAAGGCATGATCCCTGAAAGAAATAATTGATAAGCTGGACTTCATTAAAATTAGAAACTCCTGCTCTGTGAAAGACATTGTCAAGAGAATGAGAAGATAAGTCATAGAATGGGAGAAAATATTTGTGAAAGACACATCGGATAAAAGACTATTATCCAAAATATACAAAAGTTCTTAAGACTCAATCATATACAAAAGTTCTTAAGACTCAATCATAAGAAAATAAACAGCCCTATTAAAAAGTTGGTAAAAGATCTGAAAAGATACTTCACCAGGGAAGATTTACAGATAGCAAGTGAGCATTTGAAAAGATGTTCAGTATCATATATCATTAGGGAGCTGCAAATTAAAACAACGGTGAGATAATACTGCACATATATTAGAATGGCCAAAATCTGGAACACTAACAACACCAAATGCTGACGAGGATATGGAGCAATAGGAACTCTCATTCACTGATGGTGGGAATGTAAAATGGTACAGCCACTTTGGGCAGGTTGGTAGTTTCTAACAAAACTAAATATACTCATCATACAGTCTAACAGTTGCGCTCCTTGGTATTTACCCAAAGCTGTTGAAAACTTATGTTCACACAAAGACATGCACATGGTATTTATAGCAGTTTTTTTCATAATTGTCAAATTGGGAAGAAATCAAGATGTCCTTCAGTAGGTGAATGGGAAAACGGTGGTATATTCAGACAATGGATTATTATTCAGTGCTTAACAGAAATGAGCTATCGTGCCATGAAAAGACATGGAGGAAAGTTAAATATATATTACTAGGTGAAGGAAGCCAATCTGAAAAGGCCACATACTGTATTATTCCAACTCTATGACATTCTGGAAAAGGCAAAACTATGGAGACAGTAAAAGAATCAGTGGTTGCCAGGATTTGGTGGAGAGGACGATATGAATAGGCAGAGTACACGGGATTTTGGGGGTAGTGACACTATCTTGTTTGATACTATTATGGCATACAAACGTCATTATACATTTGTTCACACTCATAGTATGTATAGTACCAAGAGTGAATCCTCATGTAAAATACAGTCTTTGAGTGATAATGATATGTCAGTGTAGGTTCATTGATTGTAACACAGGTACCACTCTGGTGGAAAATGTTGATAGTGGCAGAGGTTGTGCATGGGGGCACAGGGGGTAGATGGGAATTCTCTGTACTTTCCACTTAGTTTTTCTGTGAACCTACACTTCTAGAAGTGATTGGCTTAAGAACTTCCAGAAAACCACGTTTTGCAAAGCATATGGTAAGCTTGTTCCGTTTGGATGCACTTATATATAACACGTGAATCCAGCTCATCCCATTACAAAAGAGTACTTGAAAGGCATCCACATTGACCAAGAACATGACCTAGAAACATTCCAACAAGCTGTTCAGACCACATTTCCACTTGGGTAAATCACCCATGAAGCACATTTGGAGTGAAATTGTCGCTGACTGAAATTTTTCCAAACTGGAACCAGTGTCAAAAGGATGTATCCACTAGGCATTGGCACCTTTTGAGATTTGTTTTGATTCTTGCCTGAAACTACCACCTGATCTACCCCGTTTGAAAGACTGTTTCAGGCTTATTAGTCGTGTTAGTGGACATCAAGAGAATAACAAAGCAAGAGCAGATGTTGTAGTTACGACTTCCCTTCATGGGATGTATACCAAATGAAAACATGAACAGAGTGGGTATTCTCCAAGAAACATCCAGTTTTAAGTGGAAGTGGTGTATCCAGTGAAGAAATAGACCAGGCACTAATGGTGTTTCAGAGGAACAGGAAATTGTGTAGTGTTACCTTCTAGATTTGGCTGTCTGATGTGCAGGGGCTCTGCCAGCATCTCTGGCAGCTCTATTACAACCAAGTTTATGAGGATGCCTGGGTCTGGTTTAGTTAAGTTAAAAGCAGATGTCTTGCAGTTGTCTGCAGTAGCTTACAACCCTGGTAGAAACTACATCTGTGAATGGAAAAGGGCATTCTGCTCAATAGGTGAAGATACGGGCTGTGCTTTTTATTCTGGAAAAATAACCCCCAAAATGCACTTTGTTACATTTGATTGACTCCTAGCCAGGGGCCCTTGGGTTGACAGTATGGACCGGCTCCTAGCAGGGCGATGACTAGATGATCAAGTCTCAGCCTCTCTGGAGACAAACTTTATCAGCACATTGTAAAAGACACCTCCTTTATGTGTCCCTTGTGCATACCCAGGGATAAGGGTCATTTGTGGGTGAAAAAAAAATCAGTGAAATTAACAAGCGCATAGCATCAGTACCTGCACTGCCCAGGTTAGGACCATGGTCACCTGGATAGACTATGCATCAAGGCATAGTTATCCATCTACAACTTGGGAGGGACCTGGTCCAAAACCAAGACTCATTGACTCCAGCATATCAGGCCAAGGAGCCTGGAAATGTGTGCAGAGTGTCAGCTGCCCAGTGGAGCGTGTGTGTGTGGGGTTATCTCTGGTTCCCGAAGTCAGAAGTGCCAGAACTGGTATAGGTGATGTACAATATTATATAAGTTTCAGTTGTAGTACAGCATAGTGATTCATAATTTTTAAAAGTTAGACTCCATTTATAATTATAAAATATTGGCTATATTCCCCATGTTGTACAATATATCCTTATAGCTTATTTTATACCTAATAGTTTGTACCTCTTATTCCCCTGCCTCTATGTTGCCCCTCTCCCCTTCCCTCTCCCTACTGGTAACCACTAGTTTGTTCCCTATATCTGTGAGTCTGCCTCCTTTTTGTTATATTCACTAGTTTGTTGTGTTTTTTAGAGTCCAAATATAAGTGATACCATACAGTATTTGTCTTTCTCTGTCTGACTTATTTCACTTAGCATAATGCCCTCCAAGTCCATCCATGTTGCTGCAAATGGCAAAATTTCATTCATTTTTATGGCTGAGTAGTATTCCATTGTATATATATACCATATCTTCTTTATCCTTTTATCTGTTGATGTTCACTTAGGTTGCTTCCATGTCTTGGCAGTTGTAAATAATGCTGCTATGAGCATTGCAGTGCACGTATTTTTTCGAATTAGGGTTTTTGGTTTTTTTCCAGATATATACTCAGGAATGGAATTGTTGGGTTATGTGGTAGTTCTATTTTTAGTTTTATGAGAAACCTCCATACTCTTTTCCACAGTGGCTGCACCAATTTACATTCCCACCAACAGTGTACAAGGGTTTCCTTTTCTCCATATCTTTGTCAACATTTGTTTTTTGTTTTCTTTTTGATGATAGCCATTCTGACAAGTGTGAGGTGGTATCTCGTTGTGGTTTTAATTTGCATTTCTCTTATGATTAGTGATTTTGAGCAACTTTATGTGCCTATTTGCCATCTTTATGTCTTCTTTGAACAAAAGTCTATTCAGGGCTTCTGCCCATTTCTTAATGTTTGATTTTTTGATGTTGAGTTGTATGAGCTATTTATATATGTTGGACATTAACCCCTTATTGGTCATATCATTTGCAAATGTTTTCTCCCATTCAGTAAGTTGTCTTTTCGTTTTGTTGATGGTTTCCTTTGCTGTGCAAAAGCTTTTAAGTTTAATTAGGTCCCGTTTATTTTTACTTTTATTTCTTTTATTTTGGGAGACAGATCAAAGAAATATATTGCTATGATTTACAATATATCAAAGAGTGTTCTGCCTGTGTTTTCCTCAGGAGTTTTACAGTTTCCAGTCTTACGTTTAGGTCCTTAATCCATTTTGAGTTTGTTTTTGTGTATGGTGTTAGGCAATGTTCTGATTTCATTCTTTTACATGTAGCTGCCCAGTTTTCCCAGCACCACTTATTGAAGAGACTGTCTTTTCCCCGTTGTATATTCTTTCCTCCTTTGTTGTGGATTAATTGACCATAAGTGTGTGGGCTTATTTCTGGGCTCTCTATTCTGTTCAATTGATTTATGTGTCTGTTTTTGAGCCAGTACCATACCGTTTTGATTACTTTAGCTTTGTAGTATAGTCTCAGGTCAGGGAGAGTGATTTTCCTCCAGCTTTGCTCCTCTTTCTCAAGATTGTTTTGGCTATTCAGGGTCCAATTTTTTTTTTTAATGTGGTAAAATACATAACGTAAAATTTACCATCCTAATCATTTTTTTTAAATTTGTATTTTTGCGGTACGTGGGCCTTTCACTGTTGTGGCCTCTCCCGCTGCAGAACACAGGCTCCGGATGCGCAGGCCCAGCAGCCATGGCTCACGGACCCAGCCGCTCCGTGGCATGTGGGATCTTCCTGGACCGGGCCACGAACCCGTGTCCCCTGCATCGGCAGGCAGACCCTCAACCACTGCACCACCAGGGTAGCCCCTTAATCATTTTTAACTGTACTATTCGGTGGTGTTAAGTACATTCACATTGTTGTGCTGCCAATGCCACTATCCATCTCCAGAACACTTTTTATCGTATAAAACTGAAACTCTTTACCCATTAAACAAGATCGCCCCGTAGTCCCCTCCCCCCAGCCCCTGGAAAACACCATTCTACTTTCTGTTTCTATGATTTTGACTACTCTAAGTACCTCATATAAATGGGATCAGACAATATTTGTATTTTTGTGACTGGATTATGTCACTTAGTGTAATGTCCTCAAGGTTCATTCACGTTGTAGCATAAGGCAGAATTTCCTTCTTTTAAAGGCTAAGTAATATTCCATTTTATGTATATACCACATTTTGCTTACTCATTGCAACCCACTTGGGTTGCTTTCACATTGTAGCTACTATGAATAATATTGCTATGAACATGGATTTACAGATATCTCTTTGAGACTCTGCTTTCAATTCTTTGGGGTATATATACCCAGAAGTGGAATTGCTGGATCTTATGCTAGTTCTATTTTTAATTCTTTGAGGAAATGCCATACTGTTTTCTCAAGTGACTGTCCCATTTTACATTCCCACCAACAGTTCACTAGGGTTCCACATGCTGGCCAGCACTTGTTATTTTCTGTCATTTTTTTTTTTTGAGTAGCCATCTTAATGGGTATGTGGTGGCATCTCATTGTATTTTTCACTTGCATTTCCCTAATGATTAGTGATGTTAAGCATCTTTCATGTGCTTATTAGTCATTTGTATACCTTCTTTGGAGAATTGCTTATTCAAGTCCTTTGTCCATTTTTAAATTGGTGGTTGTTGTTGAGCCTACCCTATTTTTTTTTTTTTTTTTTTGCAGTACACGGGCCTCTCGCTGTTGTGGCCTCTCCCATTGCGGAGCACAGGCTCCGGACGCGCAGGCTCAGCGGCCATGCCTCACGGGCCCAGCCGCTCCGCGGCATGTGGGATCTTCCCGGACTGGGGCACGAACCCATGTCCCCTGCATCGGCAGGCGGACTCCCAACCACTGCGCGACCAGGGAAGTCCTACCCTATGATTTTTATGCTCCCCTGTTTTTCATCTTATTTCTCTGACTGTTTCTTCTCTGAGTTGTCTTTCTCTTCCCACCCTCTAAGATTTGGTGTCTTCCAAGGATCCGTCTTTTTTAAACAAATAATCAATCAATTAATTAATTAATGTATGGCTGTGTTGGGTCTTCATTGCTGTGCGTGGGCTTTCACTAGTTGCGGCGAGCGGGGGCTATTCTTCATTGTGGTGAGTGGGCTTCTCATTGCAGTGGCTCCCCTTGTTGTGGAGCATGGCTTCTAGATGCGCGGGCTTCGGTAGTTGTGGCTCGCGAGCTCTAGAGCGCAGGCTTATTAGTTGTGGCGCACAGGCTTAGTTGCTGTGCAGCATGTGGGATCTTCCGAGACCAGGGATCGAACCTGTGTTCCCTGCATTGGCAGGTGGATTCTTAACCACTCTGCCACCAGGGAAGCCCCCAAGGATCTGTCTTTTTTTTTTTTTTTTTTTTTTTTTTTTTTTTTTTTTTTTTTTTTTTTTTTTTTTTTTTTGCGGTACGCGGGCCTCTCGCTGCTGGGGCCTCTCCCGTTGCGGAGCACAGGCTCTGGACGCGCAGGCTCAGCGGCCATGGCTCACGGGCCCAGCCGCTCCGCGGCATGTGGGACCTTCCCGGACCGGGGCACGAACCCGCGTCCCCTGCATCGGCAGGCGGACTCTCAACC
>RJWK010023677.1:0-28930 GCA_004363435.1 Platanista minor | reverse complement strand
AAAAAAAAAAAAAAAAAGGTTCTGAAGAACCTAGGGGCAGGACAGGAATAAAGACGCAGACGTAGAGCATGGACTTGAGGACACAGGGAGGGGAAAGGGTAAGCTGGGATGAAGTGAGAGAGTGACATGGACTTATATGTACTGCCAAATGTAAAATAGGTAGCTAGTGGGAAGCAGCCGCATAGCACAGGGAGATCAGTTCGGTGCTTTGTGACCACCTAGAGGGGGATAGGGAGAGTAGGAGGGAGACGCAAGAGGGAGGAGATACGGGGATACATGTATATATATACAGCTGATTCACTTTGTTATAAAGCAGAAACTAACATACCATTGTAAAGCAATTATACTCCAATAAAGATGTTAAAAAAATATTCTTTTACTGAGAAATTACTCAATATATTAGGTAATGACCCAAACAAAACATGTTCCTTTTTGTGCTATTCATTGGTAATGTTTTTCCAGGAGAACTCTGTTTTAAAAATTACATGCAAACCTTTATTGCTACTGCCCAAATGAGCATTCTGGGGGGAAAAAAACAGCAAGTTCTTACTTACGTGAATATTAATAGTTTAAAAACAGGACTCTAACTGCATACTTTAATACAAACAATGAATCTTAGCTGACTTTACATTTAGGGTTCTAAAACCAAGCCTTACAGCTTTAAAGTTGTTTTATGACTAAGTAATTTTTATAATTGATTGGAAGTTCATATCAGAGCTAAGAATTTATTTAAATATACAGGTTTAGGAACTCTGAAGTTATGGTTCAAAGTATGGTTCTTTGTTAGTATCTAGTCTGGAGTCTAAATCAAGGCACAGAATCAACACAATTTATACATACAGTTCAAATGGAATATTAAGCTTACTTAGTGGTTGATCATATTATTGAGCTTACAGTATATTAAATACACCAGAGAAGAGATTAAAAGAAGCCTCTCCAAGTTTTCCATTCCCACAAGATACTAGGAAGGAGATCTTCCCAGCCCTTCCAAATTGATATATTAAATAACATACTAAATAATTTTTAGGACTAAACATTTTTTTTAAATGTCACTGATTTTTTTTTAAAAAGGAGCAAGATTTACAAATTTACAGTAGATATTTAAATGAATACAATTAGTGTTCTCTACTATTTACTATTAAATAACCAGTTCACATGACTCTAGAGCTTCTTTCCAAAATTTACAATTTTTTTTTAAAGGGGGGAGAGAGAGGAAGAAAGAAGAGAGAATGAGAGAAGTATTTTAGCAGATTCCTAACCATTTTTAGAAGCAAACCCCTTTTCTTTTTTTTCTCTAAGTCTTTAAGAAGTTAATCACTCTTATTTAGCATACATTTTCCTCCTATCTGAAGGTATGGGGAACTGGTACAGGCCAGTTGGAAATATGACATGCCTTGTTTATGTTACTAATCTGTTCTGGCTGGAAAAGGAAAGCATGTACCAATACACTATCTTAACTGAAGCATGTTTAAGCTATTGCTGGAATTTTAAGTCCCAGAGGACTTGAGAGAAGCGGGGCTTCCTGCATGCTTTTTCATTCATACTAGTTCAGCTTACGTATATTGGTATTAGATTGAACTGTTTTGTGCATTATAGGATAGAAATATTCTAGATCATATAAGCAACTGTTCTTTATTATTATTAAAAGACATAGTGCTATATTTTCTAGCTCCATATGGGAAAGGTGAAGAACTTGGGAGGTGATCGTTTTTGAACTGATGGTAGAAATTCCTTGCAGTTCTAGTTCTTTGAAGCACTTTATTTTAGACTGAAGTTTATCAGTCAGCTGTTCCTTATCAGAAGAAATGATGCTTGACAATATCATTTGATCATAATAATGGAAAAGACATTATACATGACCTAATGTTATATTTTCATATAGGACATTTCCTTTTTTTTAAAGTAGTTGATATTTAAATAAATTAATCTTTATTAATGTTATCATATGTGGTGAATTGATACTTAAAGAGGGACCATCTCATCAACTTCTAGGACTTTAAATATTTTTGAACCTTTTTGGAGGAGTGGGTAGGATATGGTTGCTGATTAGTAAAACAACTGTACCTATAAAGTTATATATAGCCTTGGAGGGGTGACACTTGAAAAGCTATTATGGTTGTGTCATCAAAGAATATTTCAATTGAAAGGCAATTCTGAGCACTCCTTAAAAAAAAAAATCAAACAGGCAGACAAACACCTAAGTTCTTGTACGGGTCTGGTAAGAATCTTTAGTGCTGTCAGCCTGTTTTGTGCTTTGCTTCTTGTGGGCTTTGTGAGTTGCAGCACGTGCACCCAATTCTTCTATTCTTAGTCCTCTGTGTGACAAACCATGGCATAGACTTCTTGTTCTTTACATGAATATGTTTTTAAACTTTTTTCCTTGCCTTTGCCCCAACCATAATATTTGTTTAATGATAGTTATAAAGATTCTAACAAAATATAGATATAAATAACCCATTGAGTGGATAAAGGAATTTATCCCATTAAATCAAGGATATTTCCTTCCCCTATCATTAGTTCTATGATACCCCTGACTTCAGAAATGCTTATGTTGAGTGGATACTAGGATTGTCATTTAAAAAGAGTTGTACTTAGTGTGAAGCTTGCAGGCAAAACAAATGATCTGCATTTAACTGTCAGTGAGTAAAAGATTGCCTTGAACATAGCAGCTGATCAATAAACGATAAATACTTCATAAGTATATTTTTTCCCATCAAAGTTTTTTTTTTTTTTTTTGCTTACGCTGTTAACAGATAAATACATTGAATAATTTGAAGCTTACCTAACTTGTTTTCACTCTCCTTAGTGAGCACTTAACTAGGTGATGATGAAAGTAGTAATATTTAAAGTACCGGGAGAAGCAAACAGATTATGTGATCTGTGGACTATTAAAAGTTCCCAGGGTCACTATATTAAAATTATTCTGTCTTGTTTATAAAGAACACAAACTTTAAATTGAATCACCTTCAAGTTTAAATGAATAGATTCTCTAGAATTGTTTCCTCTTTTAAATTCTTTGTCTTCATTGCTTTTTAGCAGTGCTTATACTAGGAATTCATTTTGCAATTACTTATAACCTAGTCTTTCTTTTGAAAATATCTACAACAATAGGATTTTATATTTGACAGAAGCAGACCAGTAGTTGATTAGGTCGATGGGAAAAACCCACCTTTAAAAAAATGGCTTGTTCAGCAAATAACAGAAAATGTATTAAGTACATTTTATTTATTTATTTATTTTTAATTGGACTATAATTGCATTATAATGTTGCGTTAGCTTCTGCTGTACAATGAAGGGAATCAGCTATATGTATACATATATCCCCTCCCTCTTGGACCTCCCTCCCACCTGCCCCCATCCCACCCATCTAGGTCGTTACAGAGCATTGAGCTGAGCTTCCTGTGGGACAAATTGGGAGATTAGGATTGACATATATATACTACCATTAGTATTACCCCTTTTAAATCATTGGTACACAAAGAAACACATTTAGATGTTTCAGCATTATTTTGGTATTGCTGTATTATTAAATTTGAGATTATACGAGGCAAATAAAATTCACTTTATATGAGATTTTTGTGTTCCTTTAGAATCAGAATATTTTATAACCCAAAGAGAAATTTTTTTTTTAAAGTCTCAATAAAATTATCTCATAATTTTCTTAGGCTGTATGTACATCCAGACTCTCCTTTTACTGGTGAGCAGCTACTTAAACAGATGGTGTCTTTTGAAAAGGTGAAACTCACCAACAATGAACTGGATCAACATGGCCATGTAAGTACAGTGCTTGGACTATGTGGATTCCCTGGGATGGAATGGAGAAACCACATAAAGCTTCCTCCCTCGATGTCTCTTCCTCTCTCCCTTTCCCCCTTCCACCCTCCAGCTCTGAGTCATTCTATGAGAACATTCATATGTTCTACAGGGAACCTTGACTGCTATTGTCAAGAGGTCATTTACAGAGATGCTGTATGCCATTTCTATGCAAGAGGGTCAGGGACCTCTGGCACCGTGGATTCCTACTTCTGCAACTGCTTTAACACCTGCACCAACTAAACAAAGGGAATGTGCATTTTGGAGGTTACTACAGCCCATTCTTGGATTAAACATCTAATTTCTATCAGTGGTATATCAGATAACACAGCATAAAGGGAATGGGGCTGAGACCTCCTATGGGGGTTTCCCAAAGTGAGTTGTATAGAATACATTCTTGTGCGATGCAATGGGACAAAAGGATTTTATGTACAAATAAATTTGGGAAAGTGCTGTTAGCTCATTATATATCCCCTCTGTAGAGAGCCTTATGAATATTAAAACACAGTGAAGTCTTGCAGTTAAAAACAAAACAATTTGATTTTACGTCAGTAAGGAGTTCATTAAAATGCTGAAGAAAAAAATTGGAATTTTCAGCTCTTATCAACAGTTAATAAAACAAATGGCCATTGACACAGGCTTTTCCATATTTGCTAAGACTGCTTTTTAAGGAATTACCTATGCTGTTATTTCATGCTCTTAAATAAAGATTCACATTTTTAAAAATGTTTTAGATTTTATGCTAAGAAAACTTTAGACAGACATGCATGCTTCTTTTTGATGAGGAGAATACTGTTTCTTTTTTTGCCTCGTTTGCCAGAAAGCACATTGGGATTTTCATAGTTGCTTTCCTTGGCTTAGATATTCTGATATAATTATTCTCTCTCTTATCCCCTTTATTAAGGCTCCTGTTACTTAAGGTTTTAGTTTTTACTGGATTTATGCAATTCAGAGAAAGAGTTTCAAAGCTTTTCTCAAAAAAGACGGTTACACGTAGATAAGAGAGAGCTCTAGATGTGGTTTCAAATAGTTGGACTGAACCTGGAACCAAGTAAATCACTTCAGGCACTGCCACCATCCATATGCCCACAGGAGATCTTGTTTATCTTGACCAAGTCAGAGTAACCAGGTTAACTCACAACTCTGCTGGTGGCACTGTTGGGATGTTGGAAGTAGGTTAACAGCCTTCTGTTACTTGATGTATTGGAAAAGATAACTGACTTTTTTTACCTTCAAGGATGTTGGCAGAATTGTCCTTTCTTTCAGATGTTTTCATTGACAGATTTTGTTTTTTTTCAGGTTAAAATTTCTGAAGTATCTGAGAGACATTTTCTGTAGGCCCATGATCATTCTTAATGTCATTCACATTAAGACTTCTTGGGCTCCACTGAAATCTTTGCAGAGAGAAATGAATTTTTTTTATGGTTCTAGTATTTTCCAATGTGAAACTTTTATAAGAATTGTTTGAGTTTTTCCAGAAAGAACTGAGAATTCATTTTGAGATCAGTTGTCCAGAATTGATATGTTTTCCTTTTAGCATCAGCTTCATGGATGGGAATAGCACTAAGCTATATTTCAGGCGCTCTGGGTTCTAGTCTGATTATGCTAAGATTAGACCTTGACAAATTGTTTAAGTCTTACATGGTTGCTAATATCCCTTTTAGCTTTAAAATTTTATTATTTAATGTAACTCTTCGTTACCAGAAATAGTGTATTCTGAAAAGTACCAGGAAATATTTTTAGATCCTGTGGTGTTTAGCCAAGTTCTTTGAATCAGTCCTAAAGAAGCCCCCTTTGTAGATGCATTCCAGGAAAATTTCTTATTTCCAGGAATTTCTTTCTTTGATGAAACAACGTCTACATTTCTGTTTCTTAGCCCCATGAAAGCATGAGCAGAGGTTCAAGGAGCCCTGGGATCTGAGACTCAGTCTGGGGTCTGAGTCTGTCCAGCACCCTTTCCTAAAGGAAATTAATGTGGGAGTGCTATAAGGAAGAGGGGACCTTATTTAAAGCTTAGGTTTTTTTCCATTGTGTGTGTGTGTCTGTGTGTGTGTGTGTGTGTGAGATATGAAAACGCTATCTTCTTAGTAGAACATATAATGAATGGTCAGGTTTTTTCTTATATCAGGATTAGGAGGCAAATGTTTACTTCTGTCACTTCAAGTTTATTCCAGTTTTATGACTGAGCATAGATACCTTGAACTCCTTGGAATAAATGCATTACACAAAGAAATAACTTTTTTTTAAAGTTTATTTTGATTCATTTGAACGTCTCATTTGTTTCAGTAATTCCTATTCAGGTCTGGGATCATAAAAAGATGGCATGTTCAAAAATTCAATGCCAGTTAATGCCCTGTAACTTTGTTGGCTTATATCTATCTCAGCATGGAAAGAGATTGATTCTGTATGGGTTATCTCACAGTGACTAGTATTTAAGTCTGCTAAAGTCATCCAGTGTTAACACTCACCCACGACACCCAAGTTAGACAAAGAATAAGAAAGCAACAACACTGCATGCCATTGACCCTAGTCCTGCCACAGCATGTATCAGACACCTCCCCTGAGAGTCAAGCTCTCTGCTAGGCCCTTGGGGTGAAGGGCGTACACTGTAAGCCCTGTTATCCCAGGAAAGACATACCTGATTTTGTAGATTTAGGTAGCTGTCTGGGTTGCGGGGCGGGGGGAGATGTGGAAAATCTGTACTATCTGAAAGTAAGTTTTGTTGCTCAAATTTCATAGTGGTAAATTATTGTATTTCATTTAAATGATACATGAAAAATACTGCCTTGTTAACAGGGTATATTTCTGATCTCTAAGTACCAGGCAACTTCTAGCAGCTATGGAATGGAAGACATCCATCACTAACATTCTTATTTAGTTTGTAACTGGAAGTCAGGAATCAATGAAGTTGTCAGAAATGATGACGACGACAATAATAATACAGTTTACTAAGCACTTCCTATTTGCTATGTGATTTACAAGGGTTACAGCATCCAGATCCTCACCACAACCCCTGTGAAGTTAATACTGTTCTTGCGTTTAAGAAAATGAGGTGAGATCACTTGGCCCAAGATTAAAGAGCTAGAAAGTAGCAGATTCAGTTTTCCAAACAAGGTCTACCTTATGCCACACTGCCTTTTATAATTGTTTTATTCCCTCCGTCCCATCTGCCACCCACCCCTCACCCCCCACTGCCCCAAATAACAATCTAGCCTCCTCAAATACGTAATTTCTTACTTTAGAAAATTTAGAGACATACTGCCTTTGGTCTAACCAGACTGAAAAACAAAAAGCATTTTTAAAAAAAATAAACATCATCCAGATGACTTTTTCCTCTATCATTTTAGAAAGGACACTTGAAACAACCTGTATTATTTGCAGTTGGTTTGGTAAAACGTGATTCACAATACTCTGCAGTATCATGTGAAAATTATTTGCATGAAGAATGGAAAGAGTAGATCCTAATCTTAAAACTGCATTTGACACAGTAGATTTTATGGTTCTTTCTTTGCCTCATTGTAATTTGGCCTGTTTATTAGCACTATAAGTACTTAAAATCCAGTACTGTACTTCCCACTCTTTGCTGCAGATAATTTTGAACTCAATGCATAAGTACCAGCCACGGGTGCACATCATTAAGAAGAAAGACCACACAGCCTCATTACTCAATCTGAAGTCTGAAGAATTCAGAACATTCATCTTTCCAGAAACAGTTTTTACGGCGGTCACTGCCTACCAGAATCAACTAGTGAGTATACCCTTCACAATTTATTTCCCGAATAAGATAAGGTTTTAGGAGAGTTATCTTCTTGGAGAGAAGGGCTATCCCAGTACTCAAAACAGAAATTCACTTTGGAGAAAGCTATGGAGAATCAGCCCCAGGACTTCCAAATATGTTGAGTATCCATGGCTCAAGATTATGAAGGTCTGTATTACACCATCTTTCTTAGAACCTTTATACTCCTGGTCAGGCTGTTCACTGCTCACATGTCCCACCCAAACCTGATCCAATCTGCCTTCTCAAATTTTCTCAAGAACATTACCTGCTTCCTTCTCTTTCTGGTAGAGCCTCATGACATGCGTTACCATATACTCATTGCTTCATAAAATTTAGAAGTTCAGTTTTTCTGCTAAATTAGCACATGCAGTATGCTAGCCAACTACCCAAACTACTGATACGTTAGATATTTTGTGAGATTTATTCAGCTGTAATTCAGGGTAAGATAATTCTAGTAGAATGATCTTAAATGCCTCTTTAGATAATAGACTGTAGTATGTAAGCAGTTGTGTATTTAATTAACATCAAGATATCTAATTTATAATATTGAGTTATATATTTTCTACTCTCTGTTGTAAATCATATTTAAAATTTATGCATTTCTTCATCCATAAGGCTTAGTCCAACTCTACTGTAAATATTTATCAGTGTTGCTAAGGACTGGGTCCTGTTAGATACTTCCCCATGTATTCTTTCATGGTCAGCGTAATCTTGAAGGCCGGGGGTAACAGTAACATTCTTTAGTGAGGAATCTGAAGCTAAGAGAGGACAAGTAACTTTTCCACAGTCCGAATGGACCAGAAGTAGAATTCCTTTTGATATACTGTACTTTAGTAAAAGGAACTCACATTGTCAGTTTACTCTGGGTTTTGTGTCTTGCTTTTATTTGACTGGTTATAGGTAGCCAGAACTCTTGCTCTCCTCATGTCTTGATGTTATATTTTGGGTTCTGAGTGAATAACTGTTAGGTGCTGCCTGATAGATGGCTCAGAGTCCAGAGTGGGATGGTCAACCAAGCAAACATGGTGTTGAGTCTCTCAGGAAAAGCAAGAAGATGAAACTGAATGCCCAGGTAGCCCTACACAGATGAGGAAACAGGAAGTCAGAGAAGGGATGTAGAAAAATGGCCAGAGTGGGTATGTGTCTGTAAGGCATAAGCACCTATAATTTCCATATGATTTTGAGTAGATTTCACTTCACCACTGTGGCTGCCATCTTCTTTGCCTGTAAACTGGGACTAAGAACCAGACCATCTTAGGGAACAACTGTAAGGATCAAATGAGATGCTGTGCATAAACATGCCTTTGGAAATTGTAAGGCACTCTATAAATAAAGCACGTGGTGACTGTTGGACTGTCTCTGGAATGTCCAAAGAGGATTTGCCACCATTTGGATTTTTAAATGTTACTGGCAACTTTTCAATGAGATAAATGAATGCACAAATGTTATACTATTTATCTTTAAGTAAAAGCAAAGTACTATATCTTTTTAATTATCCTTAAGATAACAACACAAGAGTGGCAACTTTCAGAGAATGCCCAAGCTAAAAATTTGGGTATAGAGTGAAGCCCACAAAAGCCTAAAACATAATGCTATTTCTCTTAGAATCTGGAATGCTGACATCAACAATCCCATTTTTAATTTATTTGAGGACACATGTAATACAGGTATCACAGGTTCTGAAAAGATTCCTGAAACATTTAATTCAATTTACACTAACTGAATTAGTAGCCTTTATATTATAAAACATCAGATTTATACTAATACAAGAAAACCTGATGTTTGAGAATGAAATAAAAACTTGTCATATGGAAACTTCATTGCTTTTATCAGAATTATCTGTAAAGGGAACCAAAGCAAGAATAGGTAACTTGGGATTGTTTAGTGAAAACTACGGACAGAACAAAATTAAGGAAAGTTCTAAGTGTAACACCTTAGATTTGGTTTAATTGGTGAACAAGCAATCCTGAATAAATATTGGCAGGACCTCTCATATCACGGAACACGGAATAGGAGGTTATTATCTACGTAATTATAATAAGAGCTAATATTTGGGTGCGCAAGGCACCATTTAAAGTGCACTGTCTTATTTAATCCTCACAATGATATTATGAGATAGGAACAACAGTATTTTTATGTTGCATTTTACAGTTCAAAGAATGGAGGCATGGAGTTAAATAACTTATCCAATGTGACCCTGCTGCTCCCATCACAGATATGAATCCAGGTAGTTAGGTTTAAAAGCCTAACCTCTAAGCTTTAGGTGCTTGGTGTCCCCAAGAAAGGGGAACCTCACCTCCTCTCAGCTTGTGACCCTGATGGATTCAAGACATCCTTTTTAGAGGGTTTCAGTTCTTTATGTTAATTTCTTTTCTTTTCTTTTCAGCAAGTGCTCATTGCTTACCTGCTGTGTGCAGGGAGCTTTACACACTGACAGCAGCCAGTGTAACAAGATGGTAATCAACCTATATTGACAGTCAAAATATCCAGTGGCATTAGCTGTTTCTGATAGGAGCCATATGCTTTAGTGACATTACCTCACTGAATTCTTTTGTTTCCACTCAACATTTACCTAGAAAATTTTCAAATATCCAAAAGTTAAACAAATGGTAAAATGAACCACATATACTCTCCACCCAGATTCAACGATTAACATTTTTCCAATTTGCTTTACCTCCCCTGCCCCATTTCTCAATCTCTGTACATGTACATACTTTCTCCCTTCTCACAATCATTTGAAACTAAGATGCATGCATCATGATACTTTACCTGTAAGTACTTCTACAAGCTTAGACTGACAATAAGATTATTTTGTAACCACAATATCTTTACATCTAAAATTGAGTTCATATTAAAAATTTCAGGATGGACCTAAAAATGTCTTTATAGTCTTCCCCCCAACCCCTGCCTTTGAACTAGTATCCACCTAAGGTTCATGGTTTGGATTTATTTTAATTTAGAAGAATCTCTCTATATTTTTAATCAATATCTCACTTAATTCTGACACTAATACCCCGAATAAGGCCCCATAAGCCTCATTCTGTGGATGAAGAAACTGAGGTTCAGAGTGGTTAATACACTTGCCCAAGGTCACAAATCTGGTAAGTGAAAGAACCATCTTCTGGGTATTAACTCCTCCTTTTTGGTAGCATCCTGCTGGATTGCAAGGCCAAGAAAATGACCACTGACAGTGTCAAGGTTGGGAAACTGAATTTGAAAATATTGCTAAATTAAAATAGGCTAAGATTCTCATAAACACATATCCCAACACTAGTTGCTCCTCTTGAAAATGTTTATTTTTAATTAAGATTATAAATGGGCTCAAAATCCACCTACCAGCGCCTAGCTAGCTTTCACTGCATCATTAAGTATAACGATTAATATGATTAGTATATATCATTTCATTGCTAAATAACCCACAATAAGTGATTAAATTCAGTACTGCTTTTCTCAGTAGATCCTGCCATGTCTGAGTTTATTTCTGTGCACCCACCTTTAAAGCCATGATCCCTAACACAATGCCATATGTGTGTGTGTGCTTTTACTTAAAGATAAATAATATAACATTTGTGCATTCATTTATCTCATTGAAAAGTTGCCAGTAACATTTAAAACCCAAATGGTGGCAAATCCTCTTTGGACATTCCAGAGACAGTCCAACAGTCACCGCGTGCTTTATTTATAGAGTGCCTTACAATTTCCAAAGGCACGTTTATGCACAGCATCTCAGTTGATCCTTACAGTTGTTCCCTAAGATGGTCTGGTTCTTAGTCCCAGTTTACAGACAAAGAAGATGGCAGCCACAGTGGTGAAGTGAAATCTACTCACATATATATTTGAAATTCAATTAATAGTCAAAAATTTGATTTGGTATACTAATGAGCCATTTTTGCAAATGGTTTATAGACCTCATAAGACCAATCGAAATTTGCGTGGTGAATAAATCATTTTGGGGGTTAGTATTTTCATTAGTCTTATACAGTTTTCTAAAGTTATCCTTGATTCTTTCTAGGCCTCCTCACATTTACTGCCTTTTCACTGCTATACCATGCTTGTCTACTGATTTACCCATAAGAAACATAAAATAAATATATAGGAAATAAACAAATTAAATATGTACTAAGTACAGTATAAATATTAGAGTATTTTCATGCACAAAGAACAGGGAGAAAAGAGAGAAAGAAGATTTAAAAGTTCACACTTAGGACCGCCTTTATATCTCTTAAACTTTGGATAGGATATTATTTACATACATATTAAAAGCCAAATCAAATTTTCCATTAGAATTCGTGAAAAAGCTTCTCATTTATTGTGTCTGGTAGTTTTATTTGTAAGTAATGAAAACGGGACCTTTTTTCTGTTCTTTGCTATTTTTTCCTCTGGTTTTTGTGAGGAAATGATTGCATTTCTTTACATTATTAGATTAAAGCTAAATACATTATACTTTCAACAAACTATTTTATAATTTAAGATTTAAAGGTCATACATTGTTTTTGAGCAGGCAAGCCATTGCTGTAGAGTTGAAGTGTAGGTCAGGTTTCATTTTTAAATGCCTTTGGACAGATCTTTTCCTGATAATTGGAGAAATGGTCTCTGGGGGCCAATTTCACCTTGTTGCTGGGAATCCCAGCTATATTCAGAGTCCAGTGATATCACATGGAATAATAACTACTAGAGAAAGTCCCTTTCTCTTTGGTGCAGCTGGCAGTGTCAAAATCTGCCCTCCATTTATACATATATTTATCTATAAAGGAGATGTTGAAAGAATGAATTTTTTTGGTTAGGAAGTGTATTATGTTCCATATTATTAAGATAATACATGAAAAAACGGGTGTATTTTGACCAGAATTAGTCAGTGATTTGCATATATGTACATACACTTGAAACAGGATTTCTTAAGCACATACTGCTGTCCTTGTTAATGCTTCTTCCTCACAAAATGAAAAATATTGCTCCTTTTAAAATTTGTTGTTGAATCATAAAGACATACTTGTAGTTTCATGTGGGTTCTCTACATATATTTTTGGTAGTTGACTATTTTTGGATCTTTCTTTTAGTTTTACCTTTGACATGGGTGATGCTGTTCAACAGCTTTACAAGCTGTAGGTATTCTATATTAGGAAAATGATGTCCAACTGACATCACTGTATATAACTCAGGTCTTTCTCTCATCAGTTCTCAAATACGTAACTTTTTCGTTCTCCCAAATTTCATAAAGGGATATAAAACTATATCTGCAGAAATGAATTTCTTTCTATTAACTACTGGTTTTTATTTAAATATCCATGGAATAAAATCTGTGCCTGACCTTTTAAAAGTGCATGATTAACTAGAATGTTAAAACTTTGCTGTTTAAAAATTACTTTATCTTAAAATAGAAAACAAAATGCTTTTTATGTAGACTCAAGAATTTCACCTAGTCTATAACTGGTAAACATATGAAATCATATTTCTGACTGCTTGTCCCTGAAGCAAAGTTCAAACAAACATTTCTGGGGTGCTTATTGTTGGCGCCCTAGTAGATTCAGAGTCTAGTGATATCACAGTGAGCACGGTGGGCTCATTAAGAAGTCTACCCACAGTCCCTGTACTGCTAATCAGTACTCCATAAAGCCTGTTCAAGACTGTAGTGGTTAGTTCAGGGCCCCCATACAATTTTAGTAGTAAGAGATCCATTCAGCTTTTTTTCTCTAACTTCCAAAAGCAATTTTTTTTCCTAGAATGATATAAAATATTCCATAGAGAAAGTAAATGCCTGGTTACTCTCTTGAGCTCCTTTCCTAATTAACACACTAAACTTAAATCACTGCTGAACCAACTGGTAAATCTAGCTGTATGAGTACACCTTGTACTATTCTTGAAACTTCCCTTCAGTTTGAAATTATATCAAATGTAAAGTAAAAAAGTTACCATTGATACCCTTGGGGATGATGAAAGAAGGACCAAAAAGATACTGGAAAGAGAAAGTTCTAATAAATGAAAGAAAATTCCAAAGAAATCTGAAAACTTGTGTTGAATTTGATTCACTTCCTCATTCAAAGTTATGGCAGTAATACTAGATATGGTGACACATCAGTTGAGCAACTAACACACACACACTGAGAATATTTATTTTCTACGACAACTCCACAATCATCACATTCTGAGCCAACAGTCTACCTCCTGGAAATATAAATAACAACAAATACAATTCTCAAAATCCTTTTCCGGGACAAAGTGGATCAAAGGTGGTTCTTTAACTATTATAACAGATAGATAATATTTTCTATTCTTTTAGTTTATAAAGACTCAAACAAAGCTTGATATGGTTCACATTTTTTTGTTATATTTATTTTAAAAAATTGTTTTGGCTGCACTGCGTGGCTTGCAGGATGTTAGTTTCCTGACCAGGGATTGAACCCCGACATGGCAGGGAAAGCTCCAAGTCCTAACCACTGGACCACCAGGGAATTCCTGATATGGTTCACATTTTAGAGTGATGGCTGCAAAAGGACTTCGTTCAAAATTAGTTTCTCCATCAGATATTATTTGCCTTTGTTTCTAGAAAATTTTATCCATTGGCAAATCCATTCACTTTTTATAAATGAGCTTGTAAGAATTGAACTTGAAGACTTAACTTTATTGCTGTATCTTACAGTTTCAGTTTGAAGCTTTTATCTGGGTTTGGTTCACACTTAACGTCACCTAACACTGCAGGGGATGTGATGCCAGCTTCTTTAGTGGCACTTAAACCACTTCCAGCTCTATGTATGCCTCTGCCTGCTCCATGGAATTTTAGGGACCATGTGATCTCATTTCTGTTGATAAATTATTGTGAAAGTGTTTTCATGAACTATAAAGCACTTTAGAAATCTAAACTATTTTCATTTATAATTATTCAGTAGAAAAAGATAATCAAAGAAATCCCGTTTTTGAGGATTTAAAAATCTTGTTGGTGTTTTATAATCCTAGAATATATTGACTGCTTGGGCTTTAGAAGATGTTTGTAATTTATTTCAAACAAATAAAAATTTTTGCCTTTGCCCTGAAAACTGACCTTTAATACTAAATCCTAGTCTGAAAGAATGGCTAAAATAGACTTCACCCTTTAGAAATCCATGCCCTTAATTAAAGGGGTGGCTGAGTGTGAGAGAAAGTTCTCTACAAACTCTTTTTTTTTTTTTTTCCCCTCAAATGGCTGTTGATACAAACTCTTGATGGCCACACTTTAGGGGCAACCTCAGTGGTTCTTTCTATGCACACAAAATCCTGTTGCTGTCCATTAAGAACAGGTTTCTTACTTATCTAGCTTATTTCCTTCACTGTTTACCATTTTCCATTAACTAAGCTGAAAAGGAAATTAGCGATTTTATTTTTGGCTACTCTAGAGTGAATGTGAATGGGACAAAAATGAGCATTTCTGAGGCACTGTCAAGTGCCCTTAAAAACTAATATCAAAGAATTAATCTTACAACTTGCCAGTGTTAATGATAGAGAAGTGCAGTCTCTCTGGTAAGGATAGTGTGGGAAGTTCTATTTTAAGTGAGGTAAATAGCTTTTTGCAGCTTGTACATTGGTTAGCTCACATTAAGAAAACTTGAAAAGTAAAATAAAAAGACTTTCTTTTGTAATGAAAAAAGCAATTCTTTAGATGTTAATAGTTTAAAATGAAAAGTAGATACACTCTGATCAAAGGAAAATTGCTTATTGGCAAAATAGTATTTCAAACTATTATATATATATATATATATATATATATATATATATATATGTATCAAAGTAGATATATTTTTTATTGTGTTTACTCCTTACTTTGAAAGAGGAAGGCATGCCGCCCTCAACCTATAACTTTTTTTCCAGGTTAAGACTATTCTGTGTGTGTCTCTCTTTCCAAAGATGAATGTGGGTTCTCATTTTGACACAAATGAGCTATGACTCTCTTTAAAGGTGTCTGTGGTTCTAATTCCAGTGATTCTCCTCCATTCCTTTTAGCTCTTAACACTCAGGAATTTTGCAAGTAGAGCATCTTTTAATCAGTGTTTTATTTATTTATTTTCTTTGTCCTAACGTATTTTTCCGTGAAGGTGCAGTGTATGTATTTTAATGGATCTTTCTACATTAATATTGTGTGAATTATGACTAGCACAACATAGACACTTAATACTTCACACTATGATTCTTATTAGGAAATATTTTTTTTCCATATAAGCATAGAGTCTGTAAGTAACATTATATGGAAGGATAATAAGAGACCCACTAATTTGATTCTTATTTAGTCAGATGGAAAGGGGAACAGGGGTAAATTTATAGGCAGAAAGCTTTATATCATGTTATTTATGTCAGGTATTTCATATAGTATTGAACATGAACTTTCTATTGTGGTATCCATTATGGTATATATAGGTACCCCTGGTATTAACAAATGAAGCTGCCAAGTTAGCATGAGGTAACGTTCTTGTTTTTATTCCCCATTACCCACCAATGCTAGCCTTCTAGACAGCTTCCCCATTCCCCAGTCGAGCTCTAGCCTTTCACTACTCTCTTAAATACTTCACACAGCAGCCACACTGTTTGTAAAAGGCCCCCATTTCAAACTGTCTCTATCCATTGACTTCCAGTCTGTTTTAGGACCAGTCTGTCCTCAACTACTTCCTTCTATCTGAGGCCTTCTCTGACCATTCCACTCACTTTAGGCCTCCTGTGAACTTCCTTAGCAATTTTAACCTTTATCACAATACTGAGAGACATTAAGATATTCTTGGGGTGCCATGATGGAAAATGAACAAACTTTTTATTTCTGATTTTATTTCCTTGACCATGGAAATGATACTGTTTTGTTACCCTTTCTTCCCTTTCCAGATAACCAAGCTGAAAATAGATAGTAACCCTTTTGCCAAAGGATTCCGGGACTCCTCCAGGCTCACTGACATTGAGAGGTAATGAGAATTTTCTGTTTACTTTTCTGCCCAGATAAGATAAAGAGAAGCACTAGTTTGTAAGAGCACACTCCTTTCAACACCAAAGAGCCATAACTTCACTGTATAGAGTCTCCAATACTCTGTATAGTCTCCAGTTCTCTGCCCCACCTTCCCTTCCAGTTATAAACCCTGTAGATATGCAACTGCTTAAGCTTTGACAGCTGCTGCAGCTGGATCTATTCTACACTCAATTTCTGAGTGAAGTGGTTTCTTTGGACAAGACATTTTTTCAACGGGGCTTCTTTGTTATCAAAGACACAGTCCTCTAGATGATATTAAGCTTCATGTCTTGAGTGGCAATCCACAGAGAAATAGATTCTTAATAGCCTTTGCCTTCTGAAGTGGATATATTTGTTAACATAAAGACTATAAAGGTAGTTTGGAATTTTGAAACAAGGAGAGGCAATTTAAATCAAGGTGTATATTTTACCTACAGCATAGACTGCTTATACTTAATAGGAAAGCTATCAGATCTCAGGACCTTTAAGAAGGCAAGTGACAATCATGTGCCGTAATTTACCCCACTTTTTATTTAATTAAAATGGTTCACACAGTGTGAGACTGTCTAAGTGATGAGTAATGACTATATTGAGATGCATAGTTTGCCCAAAATGAATGTCAAAAAATGGTTTTTTCAAGGAGAAGATTATTTCTATCCCTTAAACATACTATGTAACTTTCTGTACTTATTCTGTTTTGGTTTTGGTGAGCACATTTAAGTTCCACTCTCTACAAATTTGAATTATATAATACAATGTTATCAACTATAGTCACCATTTCACACATTAGATTCTCAGATCTTACTCATCTTCTGTATCTAATCTTTTATGTGGCCTGGAATCTTTATTGACAGGTGGGTACCCTAGCTACCAGCCCTCTGGTTTACTTTATCTCCAAATCTTTGTGTGATTTCCCTACCAACTGCTATGTGTTTCTGCCATACTCTTTGTTACCTACCACATGGTCACATCTGACCTCAGCACTTCTCTCTAACCTGTCCTGGAAACTCAAATTAAAGGATAATTACATGTTTTAGCAACATCTGTCTTATCCTTCCCTCATCCTTCCCAAATGGCAGAGCATAGATGTGTGGTTTTGACTTGTGGGAACAGATACAGAAGCTAGGTGGGGAGACAAAGTATCCAGCAGGAGAGACTGAAAGTTGGGTAGAACTGTGGCATCTGAGTAGAAAAGATTAATTAGTTGGAGTGCTTGATAAGTGATTGTGGGGTATTGAGAGATCAGGGAAAGAAACTTGAGCTTGTTGAAAAATCCATTGCAAAATGCAGAGAGATGGCAAGGAGATAACTCCCCATTTAGGTGGGACATAGGCGTGCAAATAGGTATTTAGGTGGGACATAGGCGTGCAAATAGGTCATAAGACCCAAGTCAGTGAGAAAGTGGTATCAGCAGCTGGGTGACAAAGGAGTCCATTTACAAAGGCTACTTGCATTTAGGTGTGCCCTTTTTTATCTCCTATTTCTGGAGTGCCAGAGGTACTGATTCAGACTGGGTTTATGCAAGTGGGATTTTAATATGTGAACTTTTTCTCTGTTCTAGTCAGGGGTCAGGCAAGAATGAAAACAGTGGCTCAGTCGGGAAGTAAGTGATGTGTTTTTACAGTGGGCATCATATCTTCTGTCTCAAATCAGTGGGTGAGCATGGTATACACAGACAAAGTCATGGGTTAGAGTCCCAGCTCTGCCTTTTCCTGCCTGAGTGATCCTAGAGAAGTCACCTAACCCCTGAGTCTGTTTCCTCATCTAGAAAATGGAGAAAATAACCCTGCTCACTTCAGAGGTTTATTATGAGAACCATGTAAGATGACATTTATGAAAGCACTTCTAAATCTCAAAATGTAAAATAATTATATTTTATTAAATGAGCATAGTTTTACCCCATCTAAGCTACTTTTAATAGTCTTAATAAACTACTCCTAGAGTAAAAATAGCCCCTTTTGTTGCATTTGTGCTCATGAGAGACAAGTACCCAGACTCACTACTCTTTAGAGCAACGGATTTGATAACACACGCAGCCACATTTTCCACTTATTTAATAAACATCCTGATGTGGGGAACACTCACATGTACATGAAGCTAAGAAGCTTTCAATGGTCTGAGGGCCAAGAGAGCATCTTATGTGACTAGCTGCAAGTTTGCAAGATGACCTAAGAAGTGTGAAATTGGCCAAGGTTTTGGATTTCATTTCCAGGTATTTCAGTCTGAATTTTTTCTAAGCAGCCTTTGGGGATGGGACAAATCAGATCAATTGATCTTTGGAGACCTAAAGAAATTAAATTAGTCTGGAGTCAGTTACTGCACTAAACCATCTAGTAATTGAATTGCTCCTTGTAACTGACTGAAAACAGCCCTATTTGTAACAATATAGAGAGCTTTTTTAAATAAGAGATCTGAGAGAAAAACACATCTTTTTAGGACATGATGACAGAAATTGCACTTTTCTAACCTAATTGAATATGATGTTATAAATATGTGACCTTAATGATTTCAAGTTTCCTGTTCCAGATTTACAGCTACTATGTGGGACACCCAAACAAAAATGCCTTTAGGACTGGATCTGTTTGCCTTATACCTCTAAACTCACAGTATTATTCTTTCTAAATCTGCACAAACTTTGAGGATACTCTAAAGGGCATTCTGGTTTTCTTGCTCTCATTTTATGAGGTTTCCATTCAGATACCTGAATGTCTTACATACTTCATGTGCAGCCTTCTCCCAGGGACAGCATCTCCCTCATTTATAAAAGGCAAATCATCTCATTACCAAAAGTAGAAAGTGTTTTCATTAGATGCTTTGCACATATACCTACAATGGACAGCCAAGAAGCAAATCAAAAGCTCAAAAGGATTTCTTAATATAATCTAATTTATAGTTATTTAGTTCAGGGAAAGAATTATCTGCTGGTGCCATATAATAAATAACTTACAGACACACTATCAGTTGGTTTTTCTTTTGTGGGGAGGGAAGGGGCACTTTGTATAGTAAGTGAAGGCATGGTATTACTTATGAGAAAGGAGAAATGACTATGAAGATATTTAAATGTTCAAAATTAAGTTTCTTCTGTTAGGTTTTTTTTTTTGTTTGCTTTGTTTTTTACAATTAGCGTTCATGCTTATTGCAGAAAAATACTGACAAGCAAGAAAAAGAGCATAAAAAACGTAACAAAATCCCATTCACTCAGAGATAACCACTGGCAAAAACTTATATATTCTTCCAGATACTTTCCTCTGCACATATGAACATTAACTTCCTCTGAAGTTTACCACACACACTATTTTTAATCATTTTTCCCTTAATAGCAATAGGTATATGTAGTATACTTTTTAATGGCTGTCTAATTTTCCATTGTGTACAATAATTTGACCAATCCTATAATGTTAGTTACTTAGGTTTCCCACTCTTTGTTATTACAAACAGTGCCAGGAAGTAAAATGTATATCTTTACACATATTACTCATTATTACTATAGGATAAATACTAACAAATAAAAATGCTGTGTAAAAGGATACACATTATTTTAACCATAATGTTATTTTTAATTGTTAAATTTTGGGGAAAACCTGAATGTTCAACAATAGGAGAATGGTTTAATAAATTTTTATAGTCACGCAATGGAATTTTTTTAAATTGTGGTAAAATATGCATTTTGAACATTTTTAAGTGTATAATTCAGTGGCATTAAGTACACTCACAATGTTATACAATCATCACCATATCCATTTCCAGAATGTTTCCAACATCCCAAACAAAAAATCTGTACCCATTAACAGTAACTCTCTACTCCTCCTCTCCACAGCCCCTGGTAATGTCTATTCTACTTTATGTCTCAATGAATTTGTCTAGTTTAGGTACCTCATATAAATGGAAAGATATGCATGTTTTAAAGGCTTTTCATATATACTGCCAAGTTTCCTTTCAAGAAAGATTGTCCATGTCATGATCAAGAGTGTCCATTTCTTTGCACCCTTGTGAAACATGATCATCATCTTGTTATCTTTGCCAATTTGATAGGTGAAACTCTGTATTTCTCTTTTGTAAATTGACCTATTTATGTCCTTCGCCCATTGTTTTTTTCTTTTGGATTGTTCATCTTTTCTCTTATCTATAAAAGCTATTTTTATGTATTAATATTTTTATTGTTCTTATATATTGGAATTATTTTATCCATTTGAGATTAGCTTTTTACTTATGTTTTTGATAAACAGAATATTTCATCACCAAATGTATTGTTCTCTTTATGATTTCTATCTTAAAAAGATTCTCTAGTCCAAAAAAACATAAATAGGTAAATATTTAACTACAGATTTTCTATCATTTTATTGCTTTCTAGGTTTTTATTTAAATAATTAACTCATGCAGTATTGATTTTATATTTTATATTTATATAAAATATAAAATAGATATCATTGTATATTTTTTATAAGTGGCCCCAAAACTATATATTTACTAACATATTCCTTCCCACTTTTAAGAAACTTCCCCTTTATCATATACTAAATTCTTACCTATAGTTGTTTTTAGTCTCTTTATTGATCTGCCAGTATTGTATTAATTTTGGTAAATTGGTATAATATATAAATATTTGATGATAGGTATAGATATCTGATATGACAAACTCCAGATCTTTTTTACTTGTTATTTTCAAATTTTCTTGACATTCTTTGACATTTATGCTTCCAGTCTGGAATTTTGTCCAGTTTTCCCAAAAAATGTTATTGGAATTTTGATTGGGCTTGTGTTGAATTTATATAATAATTTGGGGGAGAAAAATGATATCTTTACAGTATTGAGACTTCTAGGAGTATGTCATATGTTTGTCTTTTTACTGAAACCTCTTCTTATGTTCTTTAGAAGTTGGTATTTTCAAGTTTATAAGTCCTACACAGTTTCTCAGGCACATAGCTACATCGTCCAGTTCAATAGCCACTGGCCACAGATGGCTAGTGAGGACTTGAAATGTGGCTATTCCATATTAAGAAATACCATAGGCACCAAAAAACAAAACAAAACAAACAACAAAAAAACCCAAACACTGATTTTTAGGGTTTAGTATGAAATAAAAGACTGAAAGTATCTCAACAATAGTTTTAGGATATTGATTACATGTTGAAATAATATTTTGGAGACATACTGGTTTAAGTAAAATACTAAAATTAATTTCACTTGCTTTTTAAAAATGTGACTAGACTATTAAAAATTACATACGTGGCTCACGTTACCTTTCTTTTGTCTAGAATGTACTAGAGTTTTTAATTAGAAATCTGTCTAGTCTGTAAAACGCTATTGATTCCTAAATGTCTTTGGTATCCTGCCATTTTACTGAACTTAAAAAAATTAGTTTTAACAGTTTTTCCTTTTAGTCTCTTGAGTTATCCACTTAGATTTCTATATCATTTGCAAAAATTATCATTTTATTGTTTTCTTTCTAGGATTTACACCTTTAACAATGTCTTTTTCTTGTTTTATTACACTGACTAAAATTTCTGGAATACTATTAAAAAGTGATGATAGTTAGCATTTTTCTCTTGTCCTTGACTTATTTAGTAATGCCTTGTGTTTTATCATTATATATGGTTTTCATTGGCTGTTGGTTTCAGATTGATATGCTTTATCATATTGAGGTATGCCTAAATTAAGAATTTTTTGCTATCCTGAATGTTAACTGAATTTATATTAAATGCTCTTTTAACATCCACTGAGACAATTTTAATTATTTTTCTACTTTTAAATAACAATATGATTAATTCTAGTCATACTGTCTATGTTGAGCCATCCTTGTATTTCTGGAATACATCCTATCTGGATTTTATCTGTTTTTCTTGTAATATATTGCTGGATTTTACTAACTCATACTTTATTTAAGACTTTTTGTATCAGTCTTCATAACAGAGATATACTTTGTTTCTTCTTTCCTTCTCTGTCAGTCTTTGGTATCAGGTTTCTGCTAGTTTGTTTGAATAAACTGAAATATCTTCCTTCTTTTTATTGTTTGATCAGTTTAAATCCAAAGAAGTGATACTTTACAGTCTTGCCCGTAAATTCATCTGGGTGCACTATTCTTTTGAGGAATACTTCTTTATCTACTTTCTTAGTTTGTTCCATAACTTATCAGTTAAATGATCATTTACTTCTATCCCATTTAATGCCTGTCTTGAGTTCTGCTTTGTCTCATCTTATATTGGTATACCTTAACATTTTTTGCTTTCATTTGCCTTTCAATTTTTAAAAATCTTTGTCCCTACAGCAATAGACCCCTCTTTCTCTTGCATAATCAAACAAATGTCTTGACATTTCTTTCATTAAGTAAAAAACAACCTTCTCTTGATGCCATGTATCTCTTGAGTTACTGATTTTCCCAGTTTTCTACTCCTTCTTATAGTAAAGCTCCTTAAAAAGAGTTGTGTGTATTCTCTTCTCAGTTCTTCTCTTCCCTTTGTCTCTTCTACCCTGTCATTTAGAGTTTCACCCGCACTACCCAACCAGTCCACCTCTGTCCAGGTCACCAGTGAACTCCCCATTGCTAACCACAATGGTCAATTCTCAGTCCTATCTTACTTCACCTATTACCAGGGTTTGACACTGTTGTTTATTCTCTCCCTTTTTCCTCTTTGCTTCCAAGATCTCTCACAATCTCTGGTTTTTATTCTACTCCATTGGCCATTCTTTCTCCAACCCCTTGTTGGTTCTTCCCCTTGTCCTCCATCTGTAAACAGTAATGTGTTCCAGGCCTTAGTCCTTGGACCTCTTCTCAGTTCGCATCCCCTTCCTGGGTGATATCACCAGTTTCCTGCCTTTAAATGCCATTATATGCTGACTACTATCAAATTTACATCTCTGGTTCTGGCCTCTCCAGAGTCAGAGCTCTGGTTGGCTATTTCTTTTACTTTTCCGTCTCTGCTAAGGGTACCGCACATCTACAAAGGGACGCCTAACCACACTCTTGTACACCTGCTCTCTTACAGTTCCCTTCTCAGCTGCATCCCTCCCGTTGCTCCAGCCAAAAGACAGGGTGTCACCCTTGCTGGCCCCTCTTTTTCTTTCTACATGCAGGCAACTAATCATTCTAACTATATCCAGAGGAGTCTAACTACTTCTTACCATTCTCACTGCTACCACTCTTATCTAGGACAATATCATCTCTTTCCTGAATTATTACATTAATTTCCTAATTGATCTTTCTACTCCCACTCACTCTTACTGTTCTTAAGTCCATTTTCAGTTCACCAATCAGAATGATTTTATCACAGAAAGGAAGTCAGTTCACATCACTCTTGCTCAGAGTGACTCATCTTCCCATTCACAGTAAAATCCAAAGTCCAGACAAGGCCTGAAAGGTCCCAAAGAATCTGAGTCCAGCCCTCCCAGTTATCTTTCTGAACTCACCTACCTTTGTTTTGCTCACTTTCCTTTGAACATGCCCAGGCCCATCTTAGCCCCAGTTAGGGCCTTTATACTTACTTACCCTCTGCCTAGATTATGCAGCTCCCAATATCTGATTGGTCCAATGCCTTGTCTTTTGCTTCCTTCTATATCCCCAGAACCTAGAATAGTGCCTGGTACATAGTAAACACTCAAATATTTGTTGAGTAAACAATGATGTGTCTTTAAAAATGTCATACAGAGTATCTGTATTTTTAAAAATTTGTCTGAAGGTCTTTGTGTTTTAGTCGAAAAATTTAATCTATCTCCAAGTATTATGACCACTGATATGTTTGGTATTATTTCTTTCTAACTGTTTCTGCTCTCTGTTTATTCAGCTGTTTGCTTTACCCCTTATTTTCTCTTCCTATTTTTTGTTAAATTTATCAAGTCCTGGCACCACCCCCCACCCCACCCCGCTTTTATTACAGTTAACATTCCACAGCCACCACGTGTCAGCCAGTGAGCTATGCAGTTGACACATTTTATTTCAGCTACACTTCAGAATAATTCTATAATAAAGAATGATTATCATCCCTATAATTCTATAATAAAGAATGACTATCATCCCTATTAAACTGAAGCTTAAAGAGATTAACACTTTATTCAAATTTACATATGGTAATTTATGACAGCTAAGCCTCACACCCAGGTTAGTTTGTCTGAAACCAAAGTCCTTTCTCTAATGTTCATTATATTTCTTTTTAATATAATTATGCTTTTAAATTCTGAAAGACATAATTGTAAAATTGCTACTTCGCTATTATTGTTAGGAATGAAACTATACATTTTCTTTTCTTGTAAAATAGGAGATATTTAGTATGTGATTTTTTCCTTGTACTGCCCCTGCCTCAACCTATAGTTTTGGTTTAACAAGTCTGGGATTTAAAATGCAGCTTTTTGTTCATGTATCTTCTTTATCTTCTTTTTTTTTTTTTTTTTTTTTTTTGCGGTATGTGGGCCTCTCACTGCTGTGGCCTCTCCCGTTGCGGAGCACAGGCTCCGGACGCGCAGGCTCGGCGGCCCAGCCGCTCTGCGGCATATGGGATCTTCCCGGACTGGGGCATGAAACCGTGTCCCCTGCATCGGCAGACGGACTCCCAACCACTGCGCCACCAGGGAAGCCCCTTCTTTATCTTCTTTTTCAATTCTTTTTCTTAATGTTAATGTAAGGATCACAAATACATCAACCACAATCATTTAAATTTAATTCTAGTCATACTCATTTCATTGTTTAATGCTCATTTCTTCTGTTATACTCTGATTACTGGAATTGTGTTCTGACTTTATTCTCAGTTGTTGATAAATGTTGAGTAATTGGTTGAGGAAGGATATATGGGTGACCCTCTTTATCAGTTCATACATATCTGAGAGCATCTGTTGCCATTATTATAACCTGACTAGTGGCACTGTCTTTCTCCTCAGAACTCTTTCAACCTTCCTTTGTCATCTAGTTTTAAAATACTGTAGATAGAGTAAAAGCTGATGCTAAACTCACTGTCTTTCCTTTGTTGGAAAATTACCTTTTTTTTCTACCTGATAAAAATGCTTTTAGAAAGTTTCCTTTGAAATTCAGAAATTGTACCAGTATTTGTTCAGTTGTAAATTTTTTTCATTCGTATTTACAATATAACTGAGCCCTTCCAATTGAAAACTCAAGTCGTTACTCATCTCAGGAAAATTTTCTTCTTGTTCTTTTTTTTTCCCCTCTTCCTCATTCTTTTTGCTTCTAATTGTTCTGCTCTATTCAGACCTACTAAAATTCCTATTATATAAATGTTACAACTCCTGAATCTATTCCCTATTTCTTTCATCTTTTGTTTAATAATTTTTATTTCTTTAACTGTTTACTCTGATATTGGAAGAATTTCCTATGTGAGTCTTCTAATTTGTTGATTCTGTTTTTTACAGCATCCGGTATTCTGTTTGCTGTCCTTATTGAGTTCTTTTAAAATGTGGTAATTATTATTTTGTCACTTTCAAGTATACTTTTACATTTCCAGATTGTTTCCTTTTCATTCCTGCTAGTCCCTGCTTTATTAGTATAGGGTCTTCTTAAATCTCACTAAAAACTTGAAACTACAAATTAGAGACTTAAAACATTTGTTTCTTGGAACAAGTCTGTTTCAAAAGAGATCACTTGTTCTGTTTTCAAAAATTAGTTTTCTTCTTTTGAATTGCTGAGTGTTTTGTAATTCCAATTATCTTTCTCTAGCTCATGTATAGAATGGGATGTCTGTCTGTTTAGCGTTAGGAACGGAGATTAATTGTGAATAAAATCATGTGGCTCTTTGTTTAATCTTGCAGGTGCAGACTGAAGAAGGGGTAATAATTTAAACTTACTGTGAGTGTGCCAATTTGGAAATAAAATTATTCTGTTTGGGTTAGGAAGTTGTTGCAGGTAGGTGGAGATAGCCTTGGAAAAGGGAGTTTTAACTTTGCATTGATTATATTGACCTGTCTTCCTCAGCAGCTGGAAATCAGCTGTTCCCTCTCCATGCCCAGCAAAGCAACCTCATGGCCCTCCTCCAGAGCCGGTGGTGGTCATTAGCCCCTCACCCTTCAGTGTACCAAGACCACAGTGTGCTAGCTGAGAGCACACTGCTGTGGGATCCCTTCCTCATGGCCTCCAGCAGTGTAAGAATCTGCTTCTCATCAACTGCTCAAAGATCTGCCTTTATCATTAATCTCTGCTGCTCCAAGGTGGGGTTTAGGTGAAGCTCTGACAGGGCTTTTCATTTCTTCCCCATCCCCCCAAGTTGCTTTCCTCCCTGTACAGCGATGAACCGCACACTGTTTGATGCTTCCCTCACTCCTTTCCTGTGGCTAAATGTCAAAGTATGCAGTTGGCACTCTCCCTTCACACTGAGAGTCTCTATAAAATATATTTAAAACTCCCTGGGATTGAACAAAACTTTCAAACACATGATATTTGGACACAAGCCCAGAGGGAATCAAGCCTTCTTGCTCAGAGCTCAAACACTATTAGTTTAGATGAAGAAGAAAACTTCAGGAAACAAAGTTGCAAATCTGCTATTCTGGAAATTTATAGTTTTACCTGCATCAAGCCATGGAGCAGCAAGCATTTTGGCAGGTTTGCTAAAGAGGTTCAATGTATGGATAATTCCTAGGTCTTAAATGATGACTTCTGGTGCTAGAAAGCAAGCAGTGTTGGTTCTAACATAGCTCTAAGCTGGCTTATGGAGTTTCTGAGGCAGTAAGGTTTTCATGAAGAGCAGTGTGGGGTGAGTGGGGCCCATCTCTTAATCAGGTAAATAGCTTGGAGCAGGGGTTGGCAAACCCTGCTGTCTGCCACCTGTTTGGTATAGCCCACAAGCTAAGAATGGTCTTTACATTTTAAATGGTTGAAAAAGTTATAAAAATAACATTTTGTGACATGCAAAAATAATATAAAATTAAAATTTATTGTCTATAAAGTTTCATTGCAGGACAGTCACGTTTTTCAATTTAGGTATTGTATGTGGCTGCTTTTATGCTACAGTGACAGAGCTAAGTATATCTGACAGAGATCCTAAGGCATGCAAAGCTTAAACTATTTTCTAACAGGCCTTTACAGAGTAAGTTTGCTGATTGCAGGCTTAGAGCTTTAAGGAGCTGTGGAAATGTTGGCAGCAAGGAAAAGTTCTACCTAGAAATTTTACCTCCTTAGGATGGTATTTAAAATGAAGAAACTCAGAATTTCATTTTGAGGCCCATATGGTGATGCTAATTGACAAAGCTGGTGAGATCTGATCTCTGCCAACACCTTATCCTTCCTATCTTTACAATGGTAGTTTTTGAGACATGCCTTAGGGTCATTTTAGCACCTGTAGTTCAAGCCAGAAGAAAGATGACAGAGTAGGATGACAGAGTAATAACTTCAGAGATGCATACTTTTTAAGATTCTCTGTAAATTTTAATTATCTATGCTATTTTTATCCATCGTCTAATCTTGTGCCTCAACTATAATGAATAACTGAAAACTAGGTTGTAATTTTTTTTCCTCTTTCAGAGAAAACTTGCAGGGCCTTTAGAGAACAGTATAAAAGGCATTTGGGAAAGCTGGTGTTAGAAAGACTCCTAAAACATCATCCAGTTTATTGTTAAGGAATTAGAAAATACTTTTACTAATATTTCCCAAATTTGCATTTTAAAATGGAAAAATATGATATTTAAAATGTGTAAGAATCCAGTACTCAAACTTTAAATAAGTCAAATGTGAGCCTCCACTTCTCAGAATCCCCCTCCCCAGAGATAGTCTCTGTCCTCAGTTTGAAGGATATGTGTGTGCACACCCACATGTACTTTAAAGGTAAAATCCTATTTGAGTTCATACTGATACTTTCTAATTCAATTCAGGATGATAAAGTTTTTACTTAACCTCTCTGACCTTTTATCTGTACTTCTTTTCTCTCATGCTGAGCCTCTAGTTCTCAGTAACACCAGGAATGACAGAATATTCTGTCATTGCTCCTTTTTTGCTTTATCTCACAGCATAGAGAAGCATAGCAATCTCAGAATATGTATGTCAGCATATCTCCAACAATGTGCCAACTAAAAATAGTTAAAAATCTTTTTGTGGTTCTTTTTGTCCTTAGTGTAGATTCTGTTGATACTAGAGTGTTGTGGTTTTTTAAAGTTTTGTTTTGTTTTTTGTTCATACCACTAACCTAATGATACACATGTAGGTTCATTTGTTTTATTGTATTTTTTATTTTTTGGAATTTAAAAAAGTATAATTTTCTTATATGGTTATTTAATACATGATTTACATGGTTTCAAGACAAATCTACAGAACATGGCTTATTCAAAGGCGGTCAAAATTCTATATCTCCTCCATCCTATTTCTTCCCTCTCCTATCAGTAACTATTAAAAAAAAAAGAAAAAGCATTGTTTATCTTTCCATTATGTTTTTAAATATATTTTTAATATAAGCAAATAC